>JANIJG010010942.1:0-28926 GCA_024611175.1 Megaceryle torquata | reverse complement strand
GAACCAGGGCTTGTTGTCAGAGATCCTGCGTAAGGAAGAAGACCCTAGGACAGCTTCCCAGTCCCTCCTGGTAAACTTAAGGGCAATGCAGAATTTCCTCAACTTACCTGACTCAGAGCGGGATCGTATTTATCAGGATGAGAGAGAGAGAAGTATGAACCCAAACGTGAGCATGGTGTCTTCAGCTGCCAGCAGCCCAAGCTCCTCCAGAACCCCCCAGGTAAGATGCAATCCCTTGTTACCTGTTTGTTGTGTGGATTATTCCAGGGAAGGAGTTCCTCTCCACCCTTCCCCTGTCTGTTGCTCTCCTCACGCAGATGAGTTGTGGAGATCCTTTTGTAAGGTTTTGGAGGGGCTGTTAAAAGACATTTAGTAGATTTCAGGAAGACACTGTGATGATGATTCTAGTTTTAATCAATGCCATAAATGCAAACCAGTATTTAACGTTAGTGCCTGGAAGACTGCACGTGGGCATTAGATACAGGCTGTTGATATATGTCCACTAAATGGATATTATAGAATATATTAAAGAAAGACATACTACTTTTTACCTGTGTCCTTTAAATTCTGCCTAACGCAGAGGAAATTTCTGGGCTTGTGGAGAAGTTCATATATGTTGCAATAAAAAGTGTGTAGTGAACAGAGGTCAACAGTGAGTTAGACACTGCTGGAAATCACTGTGCTCTGTATTCTGTGGAGGATATCACAGTCCTTCAGTTAGAGGTTTACAGGAGTAATTATTTGAAGTGCAGCAAGTAGAGATGGGAAGGGTGCTGGGAAGGAAGATGGTGCTTTACAGCTCCAATCCAGCTGTCATGTCATCGCCTTAACTTCACGTGTTTATTAACGTGCTGTTGCCACCCACTTCCTTGGGTTGGTTGTTCCTTTGCACTAAGAAAGAGCATCCACATACTACCCTGTGATAGTCATCCCCCCTTTTACCAGGCTGCTCGCAGTCCCCGATGTATACTCTGAAAAGAGAGCTTGCATGCACAGAGGTGATGATTAACTCCTGTCGTGGCATTTGCCTAACTGGAGTTTGAAATTTCTAACTGTGCAGACAGTACTGGTGAGTTCTAGCACTTCTCTTCATCTTTAGTAAACGGGCCCATACAACCCCACTGCTTCAGTGCTCTCCCAGGCCTGTTGACTGCAAAGTCTTGGGCTGTGTTAGATGTGCTTGTAATAGTGTTACTGAGCATTTCTCATATTGAATTCCTTAGCCACAACTGATAAAAGTAAGCAAGCACTGGAGGGGGGAGGGCGTAGTTTTACACACAAAGTGATCATCCTTAAGGAAGGTGTGTTGATTTTGTAGGAACTGCTGAGCTTGTTCAGTTTAACCCAGGTGTGCTTCACCACAATACATGGTGTAAAGAACTGTTTTCACTGAAAGCAAGCATATCCTGCCAACCAAAAATTTGATACTGGATTTTTATTACAGGGGAAACTCACTGTCTACCTCTTACCTTCTTTAGTTACCTTTCAGTGAAAATAAAACTATAAAGGGAACTATTTGAATGATTAACCAGTGTATCCACTTTTTGCATTTGTATTTATTCATTAAAGAATTAGCTTATTCCTGCTTAGATTTATTGCAATAGGTTTTGCAACTACAGTCAAATAAGAAGGAAACAGAAGGAAACTGAGAGATTAAATTCAATCCAGCAAGAATAAAAATAGGATCTGTTGTTCCATCTCATTCTCCTGTTGAAATACGACATTTTCCTATGTTCTACTCACAAAATAATGGAAATTTTGCCTGCCTTTTTAAGAGCTAAGCATTGCTAGAAAACCATTCTGTAGTATAAAGCAGCCCATTCTTGCCTTATTTCATCTTGGAGAATCCAGTAGAATATTGTGATGTTTTTCATCAGCAAAAGGAACACACAAAGGTTTGTGTACCCGGTGCTCGCCTTGTGTCCGCTGATAACATTTCCCCAGCCCTCAGAGGGCCAGCAACAGTCAGCACAGGTGCTGTTTTGACAACTTGGACACCTCTGCAAATGAGGCTGCTTCCCAGCTCCCAGGCAGGCAGCACAGCCTCTGTGCTTCCCCATATGCCTGGTATTAGTTCTGACGAGACAAATGCCATCCTCCGGTGCAGTGCAGCAACTCCCGGCAGCATCACCTCCCCAGGCAGGTCTGTTACCTACCCCAGAGCGGGGTGCTTTGGGGCAGCGCTGGTTGGAGCTGTACTGGTCTTTCAGGGATTGTGTTAGGGTGCCAGAGAAGATGATGGAATGGCATTTGGAAACATGGTTTCCATAGATACCAGTCTCCTGCAGCAGTGCTGCTGGGAATGATGCTCGAGTGCTCTGGGTAGGAGGACAGCACCAGCAGATACCTGTGGCCATGCTGATGCCGGGACAGTCTCGCAGGCAGGCGTAAGGCATGCAGAGTAACCCAGCTCGGCTCTCCCTAACTCTGAGCCAGCCCCAAGCACCCCTTACAGGGTGTCCCCTGCTCAGGACCTACTCCAGGGTGAGAATGGCAGATGGATCTGGCAAACGAGTGTGAGTGCTGAGAGGAAGAGGCTCTGAGCTGTTAGCAGTTGTATGTACGGGGCAGACCAGCAGTAACGGCTGGGTTTGGTGCTCCGGCACTGGGCTTACAAACACTTCTTCTGTTCTCCTCACTCTTTGCAACAAGGTATTTCAATAATGGCAAACTCCTTCTTTAATACCAAGATCAGTTTTGAATCTAGGCCTCTTAACACAAAATGCTTTATTTTAATGATGAATATTTTGGTTTGATACTTGCTCTACCTATTTGGGTTATTAAATAAGAAATGGTCCAGCTTTCAGGGTGTGTGGAGTAGGGTTTTTTCTGATGCGTGGCTGTGGAACTAGCAGTTTAGGAGACCTATGCAGGACAGAGCTATATTTGAAATCTTTCTACTGCATGCTAATTCTACTCAGGATCTCAGGCCTCTGTAATGGCTTTTGAGGCTGTGGTGACCCCCAGCTGCTGCTCCAGCAACTGAGAAGGCTTTTACTGTACCCATCAAAGCACTGCAGGGCCTTTGGTAAAATTAAGCTCCTTTAAATGAGCCCTGACAGACTTGGATAGTCCTCTTCCTTCCCATGATCTCTTTGTTGTTTTCTTATGTTTCCCACAAGTGCCCTAACTCTCATCTGTCTGTGAACACTGAATTTCAGAGCTTGGTGTCCTTGTCAGCGCACCCATCAGGCTGTACCTGTTCCTGGCCTGCAGATGGCTATGGGCCAGTCTTCTGGGGGGCATGGGCAGCTCCACTCTGCCCCAGCTGCCATCCAGCTGCCCCCACCTGAACGTGGGGGGCCACTCTTAGCAGGAGCAGGACAATCTTAAGCCCTTTCTACATGGGTCCTGCCTGCAATGGGCAGGAACCAAGAACAGAGGAGTACCTGCTATACTTGGAGGGTTAGAAAGGGAGAAGATAAAGGTTAAAGCTTTATCTGGAAGCAGGAGCAGGAGTGATTAGACTAGACTGGGTTTTGCCTCTATTATTAATGTGGCTTTTGGTACAAAAAAAGAACCTGAGGAGAGTAAGATTTGAAGGACCTCAGAACAGAAGGAGAAGTTTAGAAGGTTTGGTTTTGCCTAGTTAACCTTCCCATCAACAAATAAGGCATTTGGGCATGTCTACCTAGTTAAAAATTAACATTAGATGTACTCTAGCAGGCTTCAACTCTGGCATAAAACAGTAGCCAGATGAAAAGGTTTAGAATTGGACCAAATATCTGAATGTCACCAGGGTTTAGGGCAGATTTGGATCTATCAAAAAGTGTGAGCTTTGCCACCTAGGTCGTTTCGTTTCCTAAGCCCTTTAAATCTCAAGAGACAACAGAGATTTTTATATCAGCAACCTACATGTTTCTCTTAGAAGGTGTAAGGGGTACAGTGATCAGGCCTGGTATCTCTTCTCTTTCAGTTCAAGAAAGCAGATGAGATCTATCTTTCCAAGGGGCTGCTGGTGCTGGGAGCACTCAGCAAGCATCACTCTGCCCTCGCTCCCTCGCCTGCCAGTGCTTTCTGGGGACTGCCATGGCCGAGGTGCTTTAAAATAAAAATCTTGTAGCAGTCTGCTGAACTGTATTGATAGAAGCCTTGTAAGGGTAGTCCAGCCTGAGGAAAGTACTGGCAGCATCCGTTATTGTCCTTCATTTGTCACAGAAGCTGATGGGAAATCATTCAATTAAAAGGAGTGCAGTGGAATACACAAAATCTCAATATGAGTTTAGGAGAATGAGGGCAGCACATCAAAGGCATGCCAAAGCCCAGCTTTGTGAAATGATTTTTTTTTTTTTTTTCATTTCCACTGATTTCCTAGGTGAAATTAGGTGACTGTCTGGCTAGCATAATGATGATAAGGCTGGGAAACCATACATACTCAAATGACATACGTATAGTTTTAATAAAGGATGAGGGAGACTTGAGGGAGTGCATTAAATTGAGTAATAATTTATTATTTAGAGACCTCTACCCATTTACTCATTTTTTCTGGGAGAATTGGCTCTTCCTCCAAGGTGTAGGCCACTTTTAGAGAGGAGGGAGAAGGTAGAGGCTGGTGTCCCTGCTGCAGTAGTTAGCTGGCAAAGCCAACTTCAGCGACTGCCTGCATCCCGGTGCCCAGGCTATACCTACCCTGTTGTTGAGCTGCTCAGTAAACATGCTGGGAGAGGGAGAGGGGGAGAGTTGACAGGGCCTTGCATGTCCTATAGGAATGCACTGCAATTATTTCCAATCACAATTAACCTGATTAGAATAATGGACAGGAAGTGTCCCTCTGTAGCTAATGCAGTTTGGCATCAGCTGACTGAAATCCTTTGATAATTTCTGCACAGATGGCCGGGCTGAAAGCAGCACTTTTTTAATTATTATTTTCATGGTCTCTTGGTAGGCCAAAACCTCGACACCAACAACAGACCTCCCCATTAAGGCGGACGGCGCCAACGTCAACATCACAGCTGCCATTTATGACGAGATCCAACAGGAGATGAAAAGGGCCAAGGTATCTCAAGCTCTGTTTGCCAAAGTGGCTGCCAATAAAAGTCAGGTGAGTGGTAGAGGGGATTTCATTGTTGCGGGGCTTTTTGGGGTTTTGTTCTTAAAGCAAACTCTGGGGCTGGAACTAGACCTATATCCCCCTCCCACCAGTAAAAATAAATCTGTTTCTACAATAATAATAATAATAATCTTCATCTCTGGGGAACCTGGTGTGGTTTTTTGCTTTTGCCTGCTTAAGTGGTTTCCTTTTCCCTTTTAAAATAGGCTGACAGAAGGATCAGCTCACAGCCAAGCTTCTTCTCCCCTTTTGTACACACCGCATGTCTTATCCCACTTGTGGTATATAACTTACACCTCTTCTAGTAGGATAAGTACCTCTCAGAATGATGGTATCCTTCTTGTTTGGCAGGTAAAGAAATTGTTTTCCTAAGTGATTAACTGAGGGAAGGCAATGGGAAACCACATATTAGGCAGGTGTTGCCTTTTTTTGGTATGTTTTACGTGCTGCATATGGTATTGCCATGTGAATAATTCACATCAGATCCAATCGTTTTTACAAAAAGACATGAGAGGGCACTGCAGTGAGTTTTCCTGGATTAATTTCTACCTTGGGTGTAAAAAATACATGTGGGCAAACCTAGGTCAGGGTGAAATTCTTGAAGAGAATCCATTAATTTAAAAATTTCATCCAACTCTTTAAAAAAATATAATGCACCAGAAGGGATTTTTGTGGAAAGGAGGACAGACAGAATTTTTTGGAGGAAGAGCAGCAAGTGGATTGGAGACCACTGGAAGGAATTGTTTATTCAGTGAAAAGGACTGCTTCTGATCCTGGAGGAAACTTACTCAGTTGTGCTAGGACACCAAAATGCACAAATGACAATCTCTCTGTGACAACGAGAGAGTGGGATAGAAGTACCTAGACACATGCACTCTGGAAAACACATACTTTCTTTTCCTCTCTGCAGGGAAAGAACATTGCAGTCATTAAAGCAGATGTAAAATAAGAGGTTGAAAGGCATGTAAACAATGCATCAAAGGCTATCAAAGCACATGGGAGAGCCTTGTCCTTGTTACAGGTATTTGTGCCCTGACACACAGAGGTCTGATTCATTTTTCCTTCCTCATTTAATCATTAATTTTCCTCGCCTCTCGCTTTCTCTTGTCAGGGTGCAGGGGTTACAGTCCACAACCCCTCCACCCCCAACAAAATCCCAGGCACAGTATGAAATACATAAAAGGAAAATACCATGGAACCCTCTTAAACTGTTAAATGCATAAAAATCTTATGTACCACATGGCAAAATATAATGAGAACTGGAGCTGTTAAACGAATAAAGCTGTTAAAAGCATAATGCCACTTGGCACAACTACTGTGCATTTAACGGTTTTCCACTGTGTAATAAATGACATATGTGGTAAACGTGCAGTAAATATAAAAACTGCACAATTGATTTTGCAAACGTGCCCCTTATTCTTTACTCCATGCAGATATCAAAGTTCCACCCAGAATCCGGACTGGACAGCTTTTAATAAGGAGTGTTTAACACAGACAGAATGCCAGCTTCTCTGAGGTTTGGCTTAAAATTGCCTGCAAGCTTCCTGTCATTATATCCAGAGGCTTCTTGAAATAGAGAGGGACTGAACCACCCAACAATAATTTGGGTGGCTCACCAGCTTTGGTTCATGCCAGCTTGAGTGTGCTTCCCTGGCAGCATTTGGTGCGCACCGGCACCAAAACAAAAATACGCTCTGTAGTCTTCCCCGTGGAAAAAGAACAGGGCAGATTTTGAAAGCCAGGTGCGAAAGGTTAAGAACAGGACCCACAAATGTTACGGTTTAAAGCGAAGTTACTGCACATAAATGTTTTGTTTCTTCAGCAGCAGTGAGTAAAAAAGTGTTTCTGAGGCTGATGTTTCTTTTGTTTCACAGCTCTGCCAAAGCAATACTGGCTCCCTGGGTTGACCCAGCATTTGCCATGCTGAGATGTCATAATGCTCTGCTGGAGCATGAAAGTGGTTTATGGGGGCACTAGAAGGCAGGGACAGAGAAGTTGTAGCCAAGAACCATAGCGGTACGGGGCCTCCCCCTGCCCCAAAGCCCACCTGCGTGCCTGTCCCCTGGCCTGGCTTGGCATGCCTGTGGTGTCCCGCCGCCGGCTGGGCTGCCCCATGGCCAGGAGGAGTGACAAAAGCTAGGACACAGCTGCTTGCGTGGGGGAGAGCCACTGGCATGGTGGGACGGTCAGCATGATGCCTTAGGTCTAGCTTGTCTGAAAACTAGCAGTGGGGCTTTCCCAGTGCTTTCTGCAGGCCAGTTGTGCCAGTCACGGCATTTGTAGTGGAGATGCTGCTGATTTCAGCAGCTGAGCTGCATGGTGGGAAGCACTCATTGAAAACTGCCCGTGTTTGCAGCAGAGAGAGTTTGAAAGAGGGGAAAAACGAACTAGTCTGAGGGTTTGCTTGGACTCTCCGCCAAGGTTCATTCACTTGCTGTTCTCCACAGGCCTGGCTTGCGTTGCATTGGCTTCCTCTATTATTCCCTCACCCCAGACTACTGAGAGGCTTCCAGTTTGCTAACAAGGCATGTGTTATGTTGGTCGCTGCTGTTCTGTCAACAGCAATCCACGGTGCTGTGAGATCTTCACAGTTTTAGCAGCCAGTGAATCTCCGACAGGGCTGTTTTGACATTTTATACACAGGGCTGTATGTCATGTACCCGAGAGAGCATCCAGAGCCAATGGAGGCCTCATTTTCTCTTCTGCCTTCGTACAGGAAGAGTGGTACCCACTGAGAGCAGTTATTGCAAGCGGCATCATCTACTGGTGGAGCTAATTGACCTCTAATTTAACAAGTAGCCATCTTTATTTTTAAGTCATGGCAGAGCCTCAGTTTGGCAACTAAAGGGAAGGGCAGCTGCTAGAAACTCAGGTTACAAATCACAGAGCTTGCAAGTCAACATAAATGCAAGGAACAGGCTCTCAGCAATACCAAAGTAGTATGGTGAGACTTCTTTAACGCTCTCCACCTTCGCAGAGATCTCAAGACAGTCATTTTGGACACTGATTTATTCACTTACCTTAATGTGTGGGATTTTTTGCAACTTGCAACTTATATCTAGACTTTTTTTGCCTTGTTTCTGAAGTACTGTGCATCCCTTTGTATTTTGAATGGCAACAGGAGCTGAGGGTCTCAAGTGCCCTCCTAACGTAGCCTCCAAAGCTGCCATCCTATTTCAGTTGTCAGCTGTTAGTGATGTACCCACTGGACTGCATGCTTCTGTGGCAGTGCCACCTGCTAGTGCCCTTTGTCCTTTAAATGGCTAAAGCCAGGACCTGTGTTACCACGTTGGGAGTGTTTTCTGAGTGTGGCTGGAACACCAGGATTTGGTTTCCAGTCTGTGCTTTGGGTGTTCCTGGTTACATTTAATTCACAAGGAGATAGGTTTCCAGTGGGCCATTTCAGAGGGGTTCAGGTGGCCAGTGTGTCTCCAGAGCTGGGCAACGGGACAGGCAGAGACTTTGACCTTGGGTTGCTGCAGGTTTGGACTGTTGGTGGTGAAAGCTGGCTTCTGCATCCAGTTCTGCAACGGCTCTGCAGTACGACTTCAGAAAAACCATTTCCCCCATGACCGTGTGCCAGTGCTTCTGTAACAGTGTGCAGTAGCATCACCCCTCTGACCTCTGCTAGCAAGAGTCCCAGCAGAGGCTGTGCTGTGCCTAGCAGACATTTTTTTTTTCTTTGTGTGAAATGAGTTTAGAAATACAGTTCTGTTCATAATAAACAGTAACTATCAAAATAAATAGTGGGCAAAGTTGTCTGGAGCCCTTGCTGACAGTCTGAGGGCAGGCAAAGTTTGTATGAACGTGGAGACAGAACTTCCCACAGTTCTCCCAGGGTAAGCGATTCTCCCTGGTCAGACTGGGGAAGCAGGGCATGTGATGCTGGGGATCCACCTCAGGCAGGGCAAATGGAAGCGTTTGACCTTCACCGGTCCAGTGAAAACAAAAAGTAAACCCTCAAAACTGTAATTCTTCCTCAAGGGACTGGAGTTTGTTCTAGTTCTACCACAGTAAAGCAAGAGAAACCCCTTGGAGCAACATTTGAAAAAATAAAAATAAAAAAAAAAATGTTAAGCTGGCAAAGCTCAGTCTCTGATTCATATCTTTGCTCTGTTTAAAAATGAACAAACAAAAATTAAACTGGACTGGGAAATGGAGTCTGGGGGCAGGAGAGACCTTCAGTTGGGGCTCTTCAGGTTAGAGAAGCCATGGGCTATGGATGGAAATCACTGCAACTGTTCCTTGCCTTTCTTCTGACTTTTGCTTTTCATGTTCTGATCCCTGCCTCACTGCCAGGATGGTCTGGGAGCCTGTTCTCTGGCCAAGGAGGGTGTTAGCCCCACAGCAAGAGCCCATGCTAGATGGGTCTCGGCACCATGGCCAGCTGCCCGTGTCCTTGCCTCATGTCCTTGCCTCCTGCCCATGCTCCAAGAAGATAATAGGGGTACTGCAAGAGGGATGAACAGTGATGCTCAGGGCAAGAGTTAAGCTGTAGAAACCCCTTATTTTGTCCTTTCCTCTCTTTCCTTCCCAACTTATATCCCTTTATATTAACTTGATATGGTGGGATGCCTTCTCTTCCCCTTTTAGCTTATAATAGGTATTTTCTGTGCCCTTAAGCTAATTAGCTTCCAGTCATGACAAACAGCAGCTAGGAAAAGCAGCTGGTGGTGAAGATGTGTAGTGTACATAGTGTATGTGTATAGGGCACTTCTTACTACTGTAGTATCGCGGTGCCTTTACAATAATGCAGCATAATACATCTCTACAGCTGGGGCATATCTCTCACACTGATATTTTGATGTTCTTGTTACATATGGAGGAAATACAGAAAGACATTTCTCTCCTTGACTGATCTTAAAGTTTCTTTGAAGTACCTTTGGATGTTAGCTTCTTTTTTACAGACTTTTATACGCAGTCACAGTGTGACTCCCATCCAGGACAGCATCTGCAGCGGTGCGTTAGCCTCTCAGCAGCTGAGTGACACAGGGACAGTTGTGGAGCTGGGGCTTTGCTCAGGAAGTCCTTGGCAGACTTGGGAACTGATGGTGGGCTGCTTGCCCTAACCACAAGCCCACACTTCCTCTCCAGCATGGGGAGAAGATAGTTTGAACTTGGCACGCTGGAAATATCCTCACTGCACAGCATCCTTCTTTCTGAGGCCAAGAGCTGTAAACAGACTTCGGTGTTCCCATGAATATATAAGATACATCAGGGCTCATGTACTTCACTTTTTTTGGGGTATAATTTTGTGTTTTATAAGGCTAGTGAGAAGCTGGCCCTCATGAAAGTGCTTTGCATTTTGCCTCCAATTTCCAGGGGAGGAAAAGTACTGAGCATTTCAGAAAATCCAGGCTACTGAGTGATTAACCTTGAACTGTATCAAAATGCTCCAAGTAAAGCTTCTCAGGTTCAGTCCCCCTCCCCCGGCCCTCATCAAGAATTCATTGAAGCCATGACAGAACTCTCCATTACAGTTAGTCTTTTATCCATTTCAGCTTTCTTGATTAGGTTATCTTGAATCATTAGGGGGTTTATTTATTTTAATAGACACTTATTGGATTCATGGAAAGAGAGTTTGGCGACTAAGGAACAAGAGCTGAATATTAGCTGGCTCATTTCGCACTGCAGAGAGTCCCAAACTGAGCAGAGGGAAGAGAGGCTGAGGAAGTTTGTCCAGAGGACTCCTGTGATCCTCTGTAGAAAGGGAGCTTTCTCTGGGGAACGCAGCATTTCTTTCCCAGTCTTTCAAGACTTGCGTCAATCATTGCTGCTTTTTTTTCCTTTTGTCACATATGTTGACATTTTCTGCACTGATGATGTGGGTGAAGAAATGGCCTTTTACATTTATATTTGAGATTTATTCCTGAATCACTCTTACTAAAAACTCTTCATTTGCCTACTCATGCTTTCACTGGAGACCCTAGAAAATGTCAGCACAGAAAAATAATTGTATTGTTATTATTAATCCCAGTGTAAGTGCAGGGAAGCACAAGGTCAGTTTAGTTGCAGTTTTATGCAGGCACTAAGTGCCTCGTGGTCCAGCCCAAGCAGAAAGGCAGCCTGTGACTAAGTCACTGTGGAGGTGCAACTGCCACCTGCTGTGGTAGCTTTCAGTGGAGATGCTGCTCAAATTATAAGCACAGACCTGCAGCCCCAGCATAACTGAGCACGAGCTCTTCCCGTGTGCCACCTTGTCCTTTATCAGAAATTTGGTCTTTGACTTGCTGCAAGCCAGTAGATCTGGAGGAAGCAGTTTGAGGGGCCAGGTTGTTTGTGGATACCTCCACTGAGTGCTGGAAAACCTGACCTCATTGCAGTTTGATACCTCTGGCTGCTGGAGGAGCTTCCCCTGCTCCAGGTTAAGTCTAGCAAAAGCGAAAGGGTCAAGCTGCTAAAAAGGGCTCAGGGATAAGTGACAGAGAATATGGCTCTCAACTGCTGCACCAGAGAACTGTCCCTCGGGAGTTTGAGTGCACCAGGGCTAGTGCTTTCGTGTCGTAAGCATGTTGTTTCTTTAATAGCATAACAGCACAATGGGAATGGCTGGCTTCCTGCAGGTTTTTCTTGTTGTTTGCTTAGCTATGTGGAAATGTATTTGATTAGGAGACAGAGAGAGAGGTTAAAAATAGGACATTAATATGATATTATTTGTTTTATCAAATAAAATGCTTAGAAAATATTTATCTTGTCTCGTGAGAACAACAAAAATAGAGGCCAGCAGTTCTCTGCAGCTCACTTTAATGAGCTAAATTGGGCTGCATTCTCAATGCCTCTAGAAGTTTTGGGGTGAAATGAAGGAAGTTCTGAGCAGAATTCCTTGTAACCACAAACACTGGGTGTGCCTGACTATAGAGCCAAAAGCATCCTTTAATTGTGCTGTTTTTCCTCCTCTTATTTTTAATGGAAGACATTCCCATTTGGGAACCTCAGAAGCTGTCATTAAGGGCCAGATTCTGCCACCCGTACTGGCACGGGCAGGTACCAAACCCTCCTGGTAACTCTGAGGCAGTCAAGGGGGCTGTTTGTGCAGTGGGGAGAGCCTTGCAATGTGCAGGGGAGGCAGGATCAGAAACAGTGCCTCACAGATTTGGGGAACGATGTGTTTTTTGTTAGATTTTCTGCATACGTTCACAGCAGTTGGATTTGCTTTTAATGCAATGAGCTCAGATGTTGTGGATGAGTGGGGGAAAAGGTGGTGAGATAGCGTCTCCTTCACTTTTCCTTCTTCATGCCAATAAATGTAGCTATAGAGAAAAATGAAAATACACTGTGAATGGCTGGAGCTCTAAGTATTTCTGTATGCTAGCATTTCGTAAATGAAATAATTCTCCTGGAAAGCTCTGTGTAACATACACAGACCCAAAGAAATAAATATAAAAAAATTCAACCAAAAACCCCTAAGTTGAGATTTTTAACAGAAAAAGGAGATTTACATATTAATAATTCATGAGTTCTCATTGAACATGCACGAAGAAACGGTGCTATTCAATAGAGAATACTGTCATCTGTCACTGTTTTATTTGACATTTACACTTTTTTTTTTTTTTTTTTTTTTGCCTGGTACTGCAAAACTTTCTTGGATGGCGTGCTAAGATTATTTAAATAAATAATTAACAAAAATCCAACGCAGACTTTTCATCTGTGCATGGGGAAGGCGGGTACTTGCAATCGTAAAGAATGTGTGAGTAAGCTTCAGCACTGTGTTTTCTCATCTATTAGCCAAAGCTATCGCCTCATAAGCAGCCCCGTAGATGGATAGATAGTTTTGAATGGATGGGTGGGAGAATGAATACTTGAATAAATAAAGGGAAGGGTAGGAAAAGAGCAATGAAAGGACAGATTTGATGCAGATAAGTGTACACATGCACGCGCTGGTTGCGTGTGTGTATGTGTGGGGGTGAGCGAATAATGGCTGTTGTGAAGAAAGCTGCCACAAATACATCGCCATTGCGGATGAAACAATAAATATTTATGAATGGTGTTGGGGGAGATCCAGACCCGGGCAACGTGAGAGAAGATGGGGCATTTAGCACAATGACAGTTCAGAGTTAGGCGCACCTTGCAATTTCTTGCTATTATTAGGCTCATGAAAATCTTTCTGCTCTGTAGGTTAGTTATTATTTATAAAAATCACAGAACCAGCTGATACATTCATAAGCTAATTATTGTAGCAGCTGGGTACACATGGTGCAATATGTCTGAGGCTGTGAAGTATCACAGATTTCTTGGGGCCTGCTGTGGTGGGGGTGTGCTGTTGAAGGCTAGATCCCTTAATCTGATCAGCCAAGCAAATACTTTGTGGGGAAACTGGATTAATATCTCTCTAAATACCACGGTTGTGCTTCACCTTCAGAACCAGGCTCCTTTAAACGTGCCATTAGCTTATCTCCTTTGGGGAATGGAGAAGTTCTCAGGTGTCCTCAGGATGGTGGGGTCTTTGCCTGGTGCCTCCCTTTGCCAGAAATTAATTTGGTTTGCTCATGTCTGCACACATGGTCACACTGCAGTCTAATCTTTTCCCTAATAGCTCCAAGGTCAGGACCTTGCATGTTGCCAGGCAAATTGAGCGCTATCCTTCTTAAAGACTAATGGCAGCAAGTGCCTAGTCCATAATGAGGCCTGTAGTGTTGCTCTAAGTGATTGTAATGAGCTCTGATTATAACAGGACAGATAAATCAAAATGTAGCGGTCGCCATCGGGCCAGCTCGTCCGACTCTGGGAAGGGGCGGTGGCCCCGCTGAGCCGTCCCTAGGCCCCAGCGGAGCCGGGCACTGCGCAGTGCCCACAGCCTTCAGGAGAGGCCCGGGAGCCGTCCTCCCCTGGGCCTACCCTGCGCAGGCTGCGGCTCCACCAGGTGCAGGGTTTTTGTGTGTATTTTCTGTTAAACGATTGGTCTTCGTGCTGCAGCCTCCCCTGGGAGATGTTAAACATACCTGCTCAAAACATCTGAAAGAGTTCCATTGGAGACTTACACAGATCACTGAGAACGGGGAGAAACGGGAGCTTAATTTTTCTGCAGATGGTTTCTTATCCATTTCAAAAATTGTTTCCTTTGTACGGAGGTGCCCCTGAGAGAACACTGTGGAGCTGGGAGATTTTTTTTTTTTTTTTTCCCTGTCTTTTCTCTAAAAGAGAAAAAGTTTTGGGGGATTTCTGAGTGGAGGAAAGGGAAAGAGGAGAACTGAGAGCAAGAGATACGGGCAAAGCACGTTAAAACGCAGACATCACCTGGCTGAGAGATTACCCAAGTACCAGTCAAAATACTTTGAAAATATAATACAGAATTATTTTTTTTTCTTCCCTAAGTAAATGATAAGATATCTTGTTTTCATCCTCGCACACACACACAGCCTCCCCCCGCCTGCCGCAACCCTCCTAGTTTATTGCAAGAAAAGATCAGGTCTGCACAAATGTGGCCTCTCACTTGTAAAAACAAGGCAGTGTTGTGTTACAGATTAGTTTATAAATCCCTGGTGGCTTCACAGTTCAGTGCCTACAGCTGCTGCAGATGGGCCTGGGTTTTTGTCTCTTCGCTGTGCTGCAGCCGGCAGTTGAAGGAGAAAATGGAATGATCAGGTTATTAACATGTAGGCCGTGAGGAAGAGGCTGCACAATGAGAACAGCTGGTGTTGCTGTCTTGGCTGATGCAGCGGAGATAATCAAATCTTGCCTTTTTTGGGGGGGTGAAGGCAGAAGACACAGTGGAGAGTAAGACAAACAACGGCTTACGATATTATACACAGGGTTTAGAGTGCATGGTAAAAGTTGTCAATGGCTTACAAGTGGTTACACAAAAAAAGCAATACCAAAAAAAGCCCACGTGGGCTGGTAACGAACCTGGTTGAACCAACCTGCTCTGGTTGCTGTTTGGAAAAATAGAGTTTTGGCTACTTCTTGTACCGAACATTTTTAACATTGATCAAACTATCTTCTAGGTATTATAAGGTGCCTGTCAAAATGGTGTCAAAATGCTGAGTTGTAGCTCGAAAATGATGGGTTATAAAGCTACTAGGTAAAATATTTTGACAGGAGTCAGTAAGGCGTGTTGACAGCATCTTCTGCATTATCTTCTCATATTCTGTCATTTGCATTGCATCTCCTTACAGGAGGGGAGTCGCTGTCCCCAGCCCCAAGCAGGGCCTGCTGCTGTCTGGCTGTGTCCCTCACCCCAGGCAGGTGCAGCAACAGTCCCTGGTGAACCTGCTGGAGGCTGGGTCACCACCACACACGTGCAGTGCAGGCGGGGCTGTCCTCATCTTGACAGCTATTGCCATTGTGCACCCTGGTTGGCTTTGTGGTTTGGAGTATATTCCTCTTCCTGAAGCACTGGTGCTTTCCCCTCTGGGGGTTTGAGCTCTTTCCTACAGGATTTCGTACGGTGGCATCCTTTTGATGGCATTTCGAACTAACCTTAATAACAATATAGCAGGAATGCAATCTACTCTTATTATGGGCTGTATTTGGGTTTAGAAACACCTCTACCTAATATCTTCATCTCACTAGAACTTCTTCAGGACTCTGCTGCTTTCATGCTAAACTCTAGAGGAATCTGTTTGTGTGAGGTCTTCTGAGTGGCCATTTGATTATTTAGGGCTGTCAGATTTTAGTGGGGTTCAGAGCTGTGGGAGTCAATGAAGCCTAGTGACAGCAGATCAGAGGTCTTTACTCGATAGTATCTTCTTCTAAACATTTTCAGTAGTGTTTGAATTTCCGGTCCTGCAGATGCAACCCTTAGCAGGAGAGTTGGTAGCAAGTCTCGAGGGTTATGTCTTCTTTTCTCTTGCTTGGATGAAGAAATAAAGGGGCTCTGAAATGGAAGTTAAGATGTACCTTTATTTCGACTCTGATTTTCTGTAGGAAAAATATTTATATTCAAGCATTTTAAACATTATATGATTATGACAAGGGTCCAAGATGCTGTGTTTCCTGGTTTCTGTTAAGTAAAGTTGGTTGTATCTATTTCTCCAACTTGCAGGAAATATAATACATGAAGGTTTTGTTGTGACCAAAGGGAAACTGAGAGTGTTATGTGTGAGAAGAGACAAGAGAAACTTGCAGCACAGAGCTTTATGTCTAGCTGACCTTCCATTCACAGCTGGTCCCCGGTGCTCAGTAAATTAACTGTGCTGGCCCTCTTGTTGCAGGGCTGGTTGTGTGAGCTGCTTCGCTGGAAAGAAAACCCAAGTCCAGAAAACCGCACCCTTTGGGAGAACCTCTGCACCATCCGCCGCTTCCTGAACCTTCCCCAGCATGAGAGGGATGTGATCTACGAGGAAGAGTCCAGACATCACCACAGTGAGCGTATGCAGCATGTTGTCCAGCTCACCCCTGAGCCTGTGCAGGTCAGAGTGCTAACTTCCTTCTCAGGGCATCTCGGGGTGGGAACAGGTGTCAGAGGTAGAAAGAAGTAACTCGTTCCAGCTTTCTTTTGCCGTACAGCTGGAGACATGGCAATTTTCAGTCGTCTGTAGGACCAGGTGCAAGCCACAGCTCTCAGGCTGAGAGCTCACTGTGTGTATGTTGCAGCATGACTGTAAGTGGGTGAGGTTTGTATCAGTGGCTGAAGAGAAGGGATGAGACAATCCGTGCCACCGATAATGGCAAGCTCAGTAGCAGTGATAGAGCTCCCTTGGAGTCAGTACCTGTGTTGTGGCTGAAACACAATTTAGCTGTCTAAAGCCTCCGCCGTTTAAAGGAATACAAATGTATTCCTCGGCAACAGCGAGAAGCGTGCAGATATTTAGGAAGCAGAACAGGGGTGGGGATTTGGTCGCTCGCTCCTTCTCCCAGAACCCAAGCACCCCTGATACCCACTCTCAAATGGTGGCCATTGGGCAACTGCAGCTCAACATTTGCTTTTGTTTGAAGGAGCCAGATAACACTTCAGGGAAAGCAGGAGAGTAGGAGAGGAAGTTTGTCCATGATGGGTGACCCAGGGTTTTTGAAGAATGTAACAGGGAGTATCTTTTTATATATGCACTGAAACGTAGAACTACTTCTAAAATGAGCATGATGAGTATTTTGCAAGCAGCAGACTTTCATTTTATAGCCACCTCAGGATAGTTTTGCTCATCTCTACAACCTTGTGACTAATATGAATTTCTGGTTTGTGCACTTTTGGTCTATCCTTGTCTCAGGACTTGAGAGTGATAGAAAAATGGATACTAATATGTGTAGGGGAAATGACATGAAAATACTACAAGGTTTTTCAGCTTTGCCATTCCAGCTTCAGTCAGAAATCAGCCCTATGTGTATACCTAATAACCAGTGATGCATGTCACAAACCCAGACTTCTGCTGATGGTCAAGAGAGGCTCAGGAGATGTTTTTTCAGCCTGAAAAGCTGAGGTGATGCCTTCCACAGCAGACCATCCTCTTGAATTGCCACTGGCACTCCATGCCATTCACCTGATCCCATTGTGTGGTCAGTCTGAGAGAGTTGTTCATACTGGGCTTCTCTCCGATCATCTCACAGCTCCTCCTCCCAGCTTTTCTCTCCCCATTGTGATTTGATGGCGGCTTGCACCGCTTTGCTGCTCTTGCTGTGAACCTTGGCATTCAGCCTCTATTCTTTGCCACTGCTCTTGATCCGCTGCTGCTAGCACTGCTGCTATCTAGTCACCTTTTTCCAAAGATGGGAGGTTTTCTGTCCTGTAGTCCTGCCCCTTCTGAAATACGTTGATCTCACCAAGATTAATTATTGCCCAGTTCAGTCTCCTTTGTCTCTTCTGCAACCAACTTCCTTCTTGCTTTCCATTCGCTCTTTGCCTGGAAGCAAAAATGAATTTCCTGGTGTTCATGTTCTCAGAGCATATATAAAGTAGGAGCAGTGCTCTGAGTAATTACTTCCGTGAGCTCTATCTTCCGTGTTCCCAAAAGTTTGTGGGATCTTGGAGGAAAGGAGCTACAAAAGGGTAAAGGGCCAAGCTAACACGTGGGAAGATGACTAGACCTGTGTAGATTTACACATACTAACCCAGTTCTGGTGCCCACAGCAAGTAGGAATGTCCTCTAAGGGACAGTTTGAAGAAGTTTCTGAGCTCGTGGGTGACCTTGATGACTAATCTACTTTCCAAAGCCTTCTGCGCATCACTTTTCTGTCTCGTGCAGGTCGGCTCTTGTGAGTGACATGTTACACTGTGTTGGAATGCGATGCATTTGTATTTGTCAGCAAGTTACAAAGCCATGGATTAATTATTTATTATAGTCAAAATATGAAAAATGAAGAAAAATAAATAGAACCAGCTGGCAAGTACATATGGCAAAACTCTGGAGACCCCAGTATACAGTTGATACAGTAGGCTTGTGTTTTGGGGGTGCTGCTTTTTAAAGCTGTTTGCCCATCCAAAAACCCCAGTAGGTTTCTGAGTGGCACGCTATGAGTGCAAGGCACGGGAGGCTTGAGGTCCGCCTGCTCCCTGCTGTGTAAAAGATACCTCACACCAAGCAATTTTTGTGTAGTTTATGGTCTCTGGGACTAGAAATGTTTCAAGCAGCAAGGTTTGTTTTTTGGCTTTGCTGCAAGGGTCACTATTAGATAATTAGCCATGAAGAATCAATGACAGCAGCCAGAGATGTAAAGCTGAGGTCCTCACACTTGCAGGCATTGGAGATTTTGTAACACTTTACATAAGGGTAGGGGTCTGGGGCCCCGCTCCTGGCTGAACTCCAGGCCAAGTAATTACATTCTGCCTATCTGAAATTCCCCCTGTAGTGTCAAGTGGGAAAGCAATTCTCCTTTCCTTCTCAAAGCTGTGGCGGGTGCAGAACGTCTGCCACGACACCTAGCTGCATTTTAGCAGGGGGTGGAAACATCCAAGAGCTGCAGTCTCTGACCTACTTTGCTTTGCAAGCTTTGCTAGTGAAAAGTGCATTGTAAGTCGAGCCCTTACCTGCAGCCTTGATGTTAAGATGACAGTCCTTTGAAGAAGACAAAAGTAGCAGCGCTGTGAACAGCAGCAGCTGCAGTACTGTAACACTGAAGCAGACAGGAGGCTCTTACTTCTGCTCACTCTCTCCACCCACCCTATCTTTCTCTGTGCTCTGATGGATTTAACATGTGTACACTATCTGGTGTCTGATGCATGAGTCTCCTGTTCCTCCAGCTGTGAGACTGGGAGAGCCTGAAAACTGGCTGCCCCATGCTGCTGCCAGAGCTCCCTGCCACCACCATCAAGCCCTCTCTGGGCTGGGGACTCCCCCCTGTCAGACTGAAGGACTCGGAAGAGAATCCGGGCAATCATCACAAGAGGCATGACCAGGCAAAAGATGATGGTTAGATAAATTTCATCCTTTTCCCCGGTATGGGTTCTGCAAATGGCAAAGATTTAATTGTGATGGATTTTGTGTTGTTCGCTTGCTGATTACAGGGCTGGGCACACCTTCAGGGAGGGAACCAGCCGAAGGCCCGCTGTGGTTTTGTCCTCTATCAGCAGGGTATGCGCAGTGGGACAGTTGTTGTCATGCTATAGAAGGTCAACTCAGTGTAGCTTGACTCTTGGTGTTTAAAGGATTCTTCTGTTGCAGGTTCTTGCCCTCTGTTTGGTATTACTAACCTGTACCTCACTGCTTAGCTTTAGGTTCTCTCTTCCATTAGATTTGTCCTGTCAGCCATATATTAATCCATTTAATGAAATATTTTCCTGCTCCTGAAATGAAAAATGTCTACAATGGAAGCTCAGTGCGCAAGAAATTCCTCCCTGCACTCTTGATTTATTTGTTATTGTGCTGGGGAGTCATAAAATGTGAGCCCTGTGGAGCTCTGTGACATGGCTGTGTTCTCTGGCAGCACTGGGTGTGACAATATGGACATGGCAGAGCACGGATTGTCCTTCCTGCTGGTTACAGAGCATCCATGCTACACCTACATGTTGCTGTACGTGCAGGCTGAGCTCACCACAGCCGCTCGCTTGGTTTTTAGGGCAATTCAGGAGTGCACTCAGTGGCTCTTTCTACATCCCATTCTGTGCAGCGTGGTGTAATCACAAAGTGCTGCTGTAGGACTAAGGAACAGACCTGTGAGGTGGTTGCTAGTTGGGTACCACAAGCACACCAGCTCCGATTTATGGAGTGTCTGAGCCACAGGTTCCTGGAGGGTGAGAGGGTGTGCTAGGAAGCGTTATTATATTCTTACTCTGTTCTCCCTGGCAGGACCTTTGCTCTGTTGGACAGATTGCATGCAAAGTAGTCACTTTGCAGCAAGCAGTCCTTGTGCTTCTGTGTTTAGCTTCCTCCTCTGCAGAGGTGAATGTACCCTCTCTTACTTCATCCCTCACTAAATCCCACTGTTGCCAGGCTGTTCACTGGTATTTGACCCTTCTGGAGTGTTAATGCTGAGAAGTGCCTACAGCCACTTCCCATTGCCAACCAGGGATTCGGGGCTGTTACAGACATGCTGGGACACACTAAATCTAATTTCTCTCCCTTCTCCCACTGTTTGTCTGCTGTGTCCAGGGTGACCACTCCAGAGAACAGCCATCTTGCCTGGCACTTTAATATAGTGCTAATTCGTTGTTAACTGCTGGGGCAGAGAAACCTGCCATAGCTGGGGAAATGATGAATCAAGCTGTTGTCTCTGGAGTGTTGGGGTGAATGAGCCGGTTCTCTGGAGCAATGAGCTACCACTGCAGCAAAGTATCTGCTTTTCAGGGAGCAGGGAAACCTTGCCTTTCATTTCCTGCTAACAGATCTGCTGAAGCTGGTAGGTACATATTGATTTAAGAGAAGTCAGATGTTGACTTTAAATAAACAGGAATGGTTTTTGCATGCTTTCTAGATACACTGTTACTTTTGTCACTTTTTAAAAATTATATCTCTCCACCTTTTTTTTTTTTTTTTTCTTCTCAGAAGCTTTGATTTAGACAAATCTGTCAATTTATGATGGTTTGGATCATAAATCACTGAGAAACATTAGTAAATAGAAGAAAGCATAGCAGAAAGATGTAGGAAAGCTCTTTTGCATGGAGTTTTTACTGCACACATTGTGGTCTCTCTTTAAATATGCGGAAAATAACATACCACAGAAATAAATGAAACACTAATTTTGTCATTTTGTGAGGGATGGAAGGGAAGGAATATTTTAGAAATGACAATGAAATGTAAACCAGCGTAACATGGAGCCCTCGTAAAAATGGGTCAAGGCAAGTGGCAGTGGTAATCCAATGAAACTCATTTCATATTCTCTTTCTAGAAGTGATAAGGAGGGGAACGAGCACCACAGCAGTGTTTCTAATGAAAGATCTCATTTTAAACAACATCTTAGAGTTCATGGGTCACACAGTGAATAGCATGCAGATGGAAAAACGCAGAGACACTTAGAATTTCTTCTCTTAAAAAATATTAATTAATAATACTTAGGCAATCATAGATGATGAGTGAAGCAAAACTGTGCTATTCCATTGGGTAACATGGTGTGCTTAATGATCTATAGGATGATGTGCACAGTGAGTTTTTGCTGTGTTTGTGTGGGTTACAGCAGGGGATTTTGCATACTGGAAATCAAGACCCGAGTTTTCTGGGAAACTTGGGTAAAACCTGCTTCCCCAGACTCTCTGACTGGTGCTCACTGTTTTAACTAGACAATCTTTTTTTTTTCTTTGGTGGGGGGGGAATGTGTACCCTGTGATTGATTCTTAATGGCTGCACCCTGATAGTTTTGCTTTTTGATCATTTCTCTGCACCCGAAAGACAGACCACAGATGGATACCCCACTGTTTTTAGATTCTCTCTAGCTCCTTATTTCGTGGCTGAATGTGATTGATGTCTCCTCAGACAGGAGTGGTCAAGACTGGTGAGATAGCATAAACTCAGCAAGCCCAGATGGATTTCTAAAGATATTTGTATTGCAGGTTTATTCATTCTACTCAAAAAGCTCAGAGCTTTGGTTTAGGTGGGTTGCAGCTAGAGTATTTATTTTGTCTTTGATTTAGAACTAGAGGAGAAAATGCGTGTCAGAAGGAGATCTGAGAATTCTGTGAGTGGGAATATCTGTCTTCCTCAATTGTTAGGTTATCTCTCGCTCCTATCAAAGTTAGACAATAACAACCAACTTCAGTGTCTCCTTTCAATCTAAATCAGTCTAAACCCACCGAAAAAGAAATTCAGACTATGTAACTCCTGTTTCTGTGCAGTATAAAAGCTGAAGGCAATATATATCACAAGAGCCACTTACTCTTCTGCATTTATCTCTGTAGTGTGTCTGCTTTTGGGTGGGGATATGGAACTCTCTTTCTTTGAAGAAAGCAGTACATGCAAAACTCTGGGAAGGTTTCCACTGCTGAACTGCTTTCTCATGCTGCACCAGTACCTGTGCCCTGCAGCCAGACATGCTGCATTTTGGAACAAAAGCTGTGTCTGTGCCCTCTGGTTTTCCAGCTATTGGTAAACACCATTTTCCTGATGGGCCACAGTAGCTCGGGGGCCTCGCCCGAGGTTTGACAAAGGCAACAGGACCACATACCAGACAACGAACCCCTTACATTCAACTCTGAGGTGTCTGATAGAGCTTCTTGTGAGTGATAGTGATCACAGTTGCAGTGGAGGGTCCCTGAGCTTTGACTTCTCTAGCCAATCTTGCCTACTGCGCCTTCTCAGCTGTTTCTGTTTAGTGTGGGTATCTAAAGTGACTGAAAAGTGCTGCTGCTTTTTATTAACTTCAAGCCTGTGATTCCCCTTGAAAGGATAGTGGGGAGGGTACTTGCAATTAAAGCAGAACTGCTTCTGTTCTGAAATTAGTTTAGGTTTCGTACTATTCCATTTAACCCTAGAAAGGGGCGATGGAGTAAAGTAGATAGTTTATTTTTTTCTGAGGTAGGCGAGTTTAGTCTTGTTGAATTGGTACATCCTCTCTTTGTTCAGACTGCTGGAACTGTGAGGCCACCTCAGTGCCACCTGCTCCCAGACAGCTTTCATTTGGTCAAGGATCAGCTGGGGACAGGGAAGGAATGAGGTGGGATTCTTAAGTGAGGGAACCCTGAGTGCATGACTGGTGTTTTCTTCAGCAGCTTCTTACAACAAAGACAGCTGTGAGGGTGCTGTCACTGTGGCCCGGGCAAAGGCAGTCCCTGGAGCTGAGGACGTGTGCTGTCACGCAGGACACTCTGCCCTGTCTGAGGCAGGGACAGTTCTGCCCAGATGGCAGCTTGAGTGAGGGTGCCCCAGAGCAGTTCTGCTCAGGCTGTCCTGGCTCCCACGGGGGGATGCTCCAGGCAGAAACTTTGCTTAAAATCTGAATGTGCAGATTTAGCACTGCAGAGACTTGGCAGGGATCATCGGGGTGGTGGTTTGCATTGATGTTGCTCTGACAGGTCGTCTTTTTAACAAATGATGCCACTGTAGCTGTGGCCCCTGTCGTCTCACCCTTTTGCCTTTCACACACAATTTTACCACTGTCTTCCAAACCTGGCCCTCTCATAAATGCTAAGCTGCCAGCATTGTACAGAGGCACAGTAGGCTGAGGATGAGCAAACATCTAGACCGAGATTACTAAATAAAGCTCTTTAAATTCACATAACTTTTGAAGCTTGCTGGCTGGCAGCAGGCAAATCTTGAAGGCTGAGAAGCCACTAGATGAACCTCTTCCATTTACATTTGAAAATTTTTGCAGTTAAAACTATTTCTCTTTTTAATTTCATTTTAACACTACCTAAATGCTCCCTGTCTGTCATACCTGTATGTCAGTAATAACTGTCAGGCTTTAGAGATGTATGACTGTATATGGCTACTGGCCGTAGGCAACATTTTATTCTCGAGCTCCTTATGGAAATGTAAGGATAAAGTCAGAGACCTAGATCATTACAGTTGCAATCATTAAAATTACATGGGGAGGGAAACAAGATTGTATTGGTGCTACCAGAGCACAGTGTGCTGCTTGTCCCCCAAACAGCTCTGAGAGCAAGTGAGCTGCTCCTCCTCCCATGTTGCATGGCACCCCCCAAGGAAATCATGCAGCTTCCAGGTAGTGCTGGGAGTTAGGCTATGGCAGAGAAAGCTGTAGAAGCCCAACACCCTTGTCCCGAGCCAGTCTTTTTGGAAATTCATTGGTATGGACTTCTCTGTTTCCTTTTTTTTTGTTTTCTGTTCCTTTCCTCTCCTCCCCACCCCTTTTTTTTTTCCCCTGTTTTATTTTTTGTTCCCTGAGTGATTGGAAATACCCAGAGACTGCAATACCTTCAGGCATACGTTTTTTTCAGGGTTAGTATGCTGTGTATGTTGTTCTACGTTTGTCTGGACTTTTACAGGAGTTTGAAATGGGAGATGTTTTTGTGTGTATGCACTATTCTCTCACATCAAGTATCCAGAAGTACAGTAGCACATATTTTTTCTCACAGTCATCTATGCTTACAGTGTTTCAAAGAATATTCCAAAATATCTTGGCACAGACAAAGTGAAGCTGTTTGCAAGATCCCTAGCTGTGGAACAACAAAGGCTACATTCTCAATACATATCACACATGACTTCTATTAAAGTCTTAAACAAAAATCAGATAATATATTTAGAAAATTGAATGTCACTATTTTATGATGCTACTCACATCGCTGAAAGGAAGTAGGTATCCCCTTGGGCCCCCTTTCCTGTGTCTTTTCTCCCAGTTCTACTCGCTGCTTCTTGTTTCAGATTAGAAAGTAAAAATCTTAAGTATAAATAAATACATTTTAAAAGCAGCATTTTTGGAACTAACTAATTGTTGTGCCTAACTTAAAAGGGACTTGGTGTTCAGAAACCATGGAATACAAGCATGTGTAAGGTGACTCTGGTGGAAAATTCAGAAGTTTGAAACATCTAAAACCATTATTAACCTCTTAGCATTACATATGGCAGAAAGGATGTGGTAAATCACAGAACACATCCTGGATATTACAGACCCAGCCATCTCATTAGCTCTGTGTCAAAAAACATTCTTCGGTTTCCGGTTTGGACTAAATTTAGTGTTATACTATTTGTAGCAGCATAGTACAAAATAATATTGACACCTGTGAATTTTCCAGTTGCTTTTTCTCAAATTTATGGTTTGGATCTCTACCTTACACTCTTATTAGGCCATACCCATTTGCCATGCTACGCTTGAATCCAAGGCACATCAGGAGGGAGGATTGTGAAGAGCCTCCTTCCTTCCTGCCACAAGTGCCCTCACACAGATGTTGAGGAAAGGGAACGTGTTCTGCAAAAAGCCTTAATGCAGACCCATAGTTGTCAGGGGCTCTTATGGGTGGCGAAGTCTCTTGGTTAGGTGTGGAAAACCTTGGTCTTGCAAAAAGCTTAGCAACCTAGGTTTCTTTTTACTTCATGGGATTTGGGGAATTTTTAGATTTTGAACCTGATCTCAGAAGTCCTTTGTGCTGCTGGAGGATACAACAGGGGTTGTATCCTGCCCACGAGGAGTAAGAACAGGCTTTTCTTTCCATGCTGTATTGAAGGAAGCTGTGGTAGCAAATGTGAATCCATCCAGTTGCAGCAGACAGAAGGAGAGACTCTAGAATTCCAGGACTCAACAAGCCCCATAAAAAGATCTGTCTGGACAGCACTTCACTAGTTAAGTGCTAAGTTATTATTATTATTTATTATTTATTTCCTCTTCTATTTTTTCTCTTACTGAACAAGCAGGAGATACCTTTGTTCTTTCATTTTAGAAGGGAAATAAATGTATACCCTTCAGCATTTGAAATTTTAATAATCCATAATAAATAAAATCATATCTAATATCATAACTGCTTTCAATTGGCAACACGATCTCTAGATGCATTGCAATGGCAGAAACATAAATAGTTGCAGCCTCTGAAAGCCTACTTCCTATTTGCTAAATATACTTGGCTTGCTTTAAATTCCTTTGTGTGCAGTCATTAATACAATCCTCTTTGACAGCATTTAATTAAAGTGCTTTTCTCTATTAAATTCATTAAGACTTTTTTTTTTTATATACAACTGTTTCCCAGACACTGAATGTTAAGGACCTGTAAGCCTCTCTTTAAATAACTTCGCTCTCCTTGTTGTAAATTGTTAATTAAATTTAACTTAGACTGTTTAAAGATGGCTTGGAAAAGAAAGCCAGATTTCAGGATATGGTCTCAATCTTGTCTGATTTTTTTTAACACAATTTTTTCCATGTAGTTATAGACTGCGTGTTATATTGTTTATGAATGTCGCTGTACTTTCAGCTGGAAGCATGCAAAGAAATACCCTGAAAAGCTCATTTCCATCTCACTTCAAAAATTTCCATGTTTTTAGTGCAGTTTCTTAGCCTAAGAGTATTTGCACGGGGCAGCATGGAGGGAGGAGCTGTTTAGTATTAATAGATTATTGACAGTTTAATGTCTTGGCACCTAGACAGCCCATAAGGTATAATAAACAGGAAGCTGTCTGATGTGAGCGCAGTCAATAGCGTATTCAATCAGAACCTTTCAGTTAATTGCTGGTTGACCTCAGAGATTTCCTTTAAGTGAAACTGTCCTTCCCTCAGATCTCATCTGGGTTTCAGAGTTTAATTTGAGAATGCCCTTTCCATATGGTAGCTTGTGCGTACGCTGCTGGTCGGATTTTTCTTTGCTGCCATGCCCAGAGCTGGAAGAGCTGGTGTGCACCCCAGACCCGTGCAAAGCACGCAGATGCACGCTGCACGCGTGGCGTGGGCAGGGCTACGCCACAGAGCTGGCCTGCTGGCAGGCACCGGCACCACAGTGAAAGCAGGCGAGGCTGTAAACTAACATCAGGGGTGTTTTCAAAGCAGTTGAGCTGTTTCCCAGAGTGTTTTTGGATAGAGTCAAGCACGGCTTCGGTGCCTGGGCAGGCACTGCGGCATTAACGAGACCTGACCTGGCCTCTGTGGATGAGATGTGCTGCAGCCTGATGTGACTGCACTGGTGGAGGGGGCGGCACCCGGGGGGCAAAGATTCCTCTGCTTGTCTGCACAAGTGCAAACCAAGGCTCATTTGTATTTAGTTTTCCTAATTTCTGTACTTAGCCATTCTAATTTTTTCAGGCTTCGTATCTTGATGAGATCTAGATAAGCTACAAGACAAAGCAGGCAGGAAACCACACGGGCAGTCTCTGACCCTGCCTAACTGAAAACCATCTGCTTATGTGGGGGGAGAGCCTCCATGGAAATCTCTTCCAGCAAGTCTGCTGCATTTGGGTTTTTCTTCCTTTCCCTCCAACTGTTGACTTTCAGCGTGTGTGTTTTCCTTAAGTGAGATCAGGGAGGGTCAGCTGTGGCAGCCCTCGTTTGCAGCAAATGGGTCTGGATTTTCTGATGGCAGTGAGTACTGCCCTGTGGAGGAAATGCTTCTGTACCAGAGGCAAGTTTAATTTACATTTCATTCAGTCAGGAGACATTTTTTTATCTCTAGATCTTGTAATGATTGTGTCTTTTAGCCACTTACCATGCATTCAGCCTGTGGTTTGCTGAAAGGAATATTATTACTTTTAATCTCTAATTTTTCCCTGGTTTTGATTAATTTCTGTGGTTGTCTTTGTCCTTCTGTGTCAGACAAACTGGTCATGCCTTTTTAGTGGCCTGATTAGCACTGGGGAAGCATTGCTGACTTGGAGTAATGTTACTCCTAGTGTTCCGGTGTTTAAATGAGATCAGGAGTACGAATCCTGTATTGTTCACTTTGGGATCCATTGAAGTCCATCCAGTCCAGAGCCCTGACTGAAGCAGCTTGTAAATTTTTGGGGTACATGCCCATTGGAAAAGTGAGGAGGAGCACTTTTGAGATGATGCCTCCTTTTTGGGAAGATTCAAAGATAAGAGAAGCTTGGAGTTGTTCTTTCTAGAGACAATGGAACAAAACCATGGTCAGGTGGAACAGAACCAAGGAAGAAATCCCAAGGTACACGTGTGCCCCTGGGGCCATCAGCTGCAACATGCACACTTTGCTCCCAGGTGTCTTTGTCCAGAGTATATTTGAAAGTACTTTCTGGTTTTATCAGATTTACTGACCAGGCTGCTAATCAGTATTACATAGACCAAAGGACTCCCACATGCAATAAAAATCATAAGCTTTATTGGATTTTGAGATAGGAAAGATTCACGTCCAGCTCCTTTTATAAACTGCATTACATTTCATTCTTTCAGAGCTCCCATAAGTACAACCCTTTGTAAATAGGTTGGTGAAGGAGTTAGGTGGGTAGGTAGCTGGCCGTGAGATTCTGTTCCTTGGGTGGTATAGCCCCGAGGCATAGAAGTGCTTGAGCTGAGCTTAAGAGGTTGCTGACATTTCTGAAATGCTGAAAGAAAAAAAAAAAAAGTTGGTGCTTTTTGTAAATTATTATTTTCTGTTAAAATTACAAAAATAAAAAGGTTTGTGGCAGTTAGAGCAATATAATGCTTTAAAGGAAGCTAGGAAGAATTTGAAGAGCAAAAGTTGTTCTGAATAATAGCTGCATAATAAAAAAAAACAGAATATGGTGTTTCATGAAAAATGCTTTGTCTCCACCCCACACATACACACACCCCCCCGCTGCCACCACCAGCAAACAGCAAAATAGACTTTATTTGGGCAATACTTTGATGTCACTCAGTTTGACATTTTTGACCGTAAGATTTTTGGCTGCAAAAATGCCACACAATTCTAATCTTAATGAAGCAAAGAATGGTGTTTTGCAGTTCTAGCAAAAAGCCTGGGGTTCCTTGCACACAGATCTAGACGGACTGCAGGCTCATGTGAAGTGTGAGCTTATTCCTGCGATGATGAGCGTGAGGCCAGCCACGGGCTGAGCAGTCCACAGAGCTCCCTGCAGCAGGCAGCAGGAAAGCCAGGGATGGATCCCAGGGCCATAACAGTGTCATCCTCTGCTTTGTCCTAATACTGCTTTGCTGGCCATATTTTAAATCATTTTATTGAAAATGAACAAGATACCCTTGTACCCCCCTCC
>JANIJG010010941.1:0-38521 GCA_024611175.1 Megaceryle torquata | reverse complement strand
CCCCCGGTACGGAGCGGCTCTGCGGGAAGCTGCCGGCAGCCTGAGGAGGGCGCGGGAGGGGGGTGGGTGGGGGGGTCCGGGTACCCCTGCCCAGCCCTGCGTGGTGGGCAGCATCTCCCCTCCCACAGGAAAGATCTCTCCCCCGTTGGACATCAGCCTCGAGGAAAGGCTGAGAGAGCTGGGGTTGTTTAGACTGGAGAGGACTCGAGGAGGATCTGGTCAATGCTTATCAGTATCTAAAGGGCAGGGGTAAAGAGGATGCGCCACATCTCTTTTCAGGGGTGCCCAGTGACAGGACAAAGGGTAAAGGGCACAAACTGGAACAAAGGAGGTTCCATCTGAATGCGAGGAAAAAGTTCCTGTGAGGGTGATGGAGCACTGGAACAGGCTGCCCAGAGGTTGTGGAGTCTCCTCCAGAGATTCTCAAAACCCTCCTGAATGTGATCCTGTGCAACCTACACTAGAACGTGCTTTAGCAGGAGGGTAGGCTAGATGATCTCCAGAGATCTCTTCCAATCCTGCCCCTGATTCTGTGATCCCTTATTTTTGCAAGGTAGCATACCTCCCTCCTATGGGATAGCACCTCCTCTTGTGGGACATCATCCCTCTTTGCTGGGCAGCATCCCACCCTTCTGGAAGGGTGCCATCCCTCGTGGTGGGGCAGGATCCCTCACCCTCTTGCAGAGTAACCTTTCATTCCCTCCCAGTTTGTACATAGCAGCAGCACACACACAAACTAAGGTAAAGGTGATCTTAGGGAAGGAGATATGGTTTTCAGTTTGGATCCCTGTGGCAGCAAGATCACAAAATTGCTATGGTTAGAAAGGACCTTTAAGATCACCCAGTCCAACAATTCTCTAACTCTATGAGCTGGTGCAGGCCCCAGAGGAAGGATTTACAAATAGCTGTGCTCCCTCTCTTTGCCTGGCTATGTGGGAAGGAAGGGAGGGGTCTTGCTCTTGGCAGCTGTTCTCTATTTTTTTTTTTTTTTGTCCCATCTGTAACCTTTGCAGCTTGAAGCACACACGGGGTTCCTGAAGGAGCTCCACCTTCAGAGTGGGTGGTAAGGACATCCTTTTCTTAGGTTTAAACTAATCCTTGCCCAAAATGAGGGCATCCCTCCCCCCCTCCCCTGTGAGGACAGGCTGAGAGTTAGGGCTGATCAGCCTGGACAAGGCTCCAGGGAGACCCTATAGCAGTCTTTCAATACTTAAAGGGGTTCTACAGGAAAGATGACTCTTCATGAGGGAGGGTACTGATAGAATGAAGGGAAACAGTTTCAAACTGAAGAGGGTAGATTTAAATTAGTTTAGGAAGAAATGCTTCACAGTGAGGGGGGTGAGACCTGGAGCAGGTTGCCCAGAGAAGTTGTGGATGCCCCCCCTGTGGAAGCGTTCAAGACCAGGCTGGACAGAGCTTTGAACAACCTTGTCTAGTGGAAGGTATCCCAATAAGGTTTGGAACTAGGTATCTTCAAGGTCCCTTCCAACCCAACCCATTCTATTCTATAAAACACCAGAGAAAATGCCTCTTTCATATGGGCCTTTTTTCTCCAAAGCAGCTGAGCTCTGACTTGAACAAAAATTCCATCTCCAGCTGTTACGATTGATGGGAGGGCCTCCAGAAAAAGGACTACCAAGTGCAGCTGATGAACTACACAAAACTATAGTTTGAGATGCCTGAATGTCCCCATTCATCTCTGCGGGGAGCTGACGCCCACAAACGTTTTAAGGATGTTAACTACTTCACAGCATGTTTGCGCATAAGAAACCAGGCGAAGCAGCACACTTTGAACCTGCAAGTGGCTTCCAGTGTGGGCCTGCCTTAGAAAAATACACATGGGCTCCCTCCTTAGCTGCTTCGTGCAAAAAAAAAAAAAAAAAAAAAAGTACAAAAGGGGTTCATTGGGCTGAAATGTCACACAGTAAAGCAGAAACAAGGATCAAGCAACCACAAGGAATTACCTTTTTAAAAGCTCCCCTACGAGATGTGTTTGCTCACGCTCACTCAGGTTAATAATCTTCATTTGGAAACAGCTTCTGTCCCCGGGCTGGGCAGTGGGTTCTAATTACAATCCACTTCTACATTAAAGCCAAGCAAGGCCCCTCTTCGCAAGGAGACTTTCCCTCGTTGCAGTCAGAGGCAGGGAGGAAAGCAGGCGGGGGTAACAGGGATGGCTCACGTGAGTGATCCTCATGTGGGTGCAGTGCCTAAGGGGGGTGTTATGGAAGCGGGTTCTCATCAGTCCCATTTGGGAACACCTCACCTGGAATTCAATTACTCCTGCTGCTCCAGGGGAAAATGGTAGCACCCAAGGCTATGGTGAAAGGAAAATAAATAACAGGGTCTGCAGCAAGCAAAGGAGTTAGTCAGAAGATGAATAAGCTTGAAAGACCCCATCTCAGCTGTAGGCTTCCATTTTCCTTCTGGGCCCACACTGAAATGCTGGTGGCACACAGCAAGCCAGCCAAGCAACACTTTCTCCTCCTCCTTTTGACCCTATTATCAGTAAAACCCAAAAATCAATGTTATTTCTCACATGACATGATGCAGGACTCTCATTGCATAGCTAGGGTAACAGCCAGCCCTAACACCAGCTAAGGACTCACATGTAACTCGCATATAATCTCAACAAGTTGAAAGCAGAGATTAGAAAACCATTCCACACTAAACTCCAGAGATGCTTGGGGCTCTTGTTTGGCCCCAGTGCTTTCCAGCCACCAATCCAGCAAACCCTTCACTAATTGCATGCCTAAGCTGCTGCTTTGTCTCACTGCAGGAGGTGGACTAACAACCTCTTGAACCATCTCTTTTGAGCACACATCTATGATCTCATGCTAAACTAAAAGGAGGCTAATCTTAGCATAAATTTGCACTTCTCCTATCTTTCATAAGCATAAAATGAAGGTGGAACACAGAGCACTTGCAGGAAAGCAGTGCAGCAGGGAAGATTAAATGTAGGAACTGACAGCAGACTTGGCAGCATCAGCTCTGGCAACCTGCTCCAAGGCAGGGCTTGGCCAAGGTGCTGCAGGTGAGGAAGCACTTTCAGCCAGGCAGGGGGCTGGGCAGCAATGGGGGAAAAGCCTTTCTGACACCCCGCAACCAGCCTCCATGTGCTCTGGCAACCCTGCCTGCCAGTAACTGAATAACATCAAAGAGAAAATTTTAGGAGGCTGTGAATGCATTTCAAATACTCTTACAATGATTTAGGCAGCTCTGCCTGCTTCTGTAACAACTGGGTCATTTTTATATAAGTATTCTCCCGTCCTGAATGACCTGGGAGATATAGATCTCTCCTCCACATATACACACACACACACACACAGAGTATCTGTGCACTCCAGAAGCACCCTTACACTTTTGCACACCTACATCCCGATTCTCCCAGTTCTCACCAAAATTGGGATGTTTTTAGATTCAGTTCTGATGCAAGCAGATGGGCCTTGCATGTCTTAAAATGAGATCTTCTGCAGTCAACTGCAAGTATCTCAAATTCACAGACTAATTCAGGTAGTTTATTTCCTATAGATAAACCACATCATTTAGGAAAGGAAACAAGATTAAATGCACACACACAGTGGTGCATTGCAGGCAACTTATTACTGCAATAATCACTCCTACTTGTCAATATAAGGATTGCTGCTGTGTACAGTTAACCACAGAAATAAATTCTACTTCAGTAATCTCAGTGCATACATTAAAACCCAAAAAGCACTTCAAGTATTTACCAGTTTATTTGTATTAGTTAAAAAATTGGCAGCAATGATGTTTTTATGTTACAAAATGATTTCTGGCCTGCTGACAAAACCTGCTACAAGTGACTTGATCCCTAATTACATTGTCTCTGTTCACCAGAAAGGTACCTTAGGAAACAAGGCCTGTCAACAGTGTAACTGTACATACTGTTCAGCATAAAATGGTTCAAAACCACATTTGAAGCAACAGAACACGGGCCAGAGATCCAGTCCTACAGATCTGCTATCCAGAGGTTTGATTTCCATTAACAGTAGAATACGATAGTCACAGCTGGGCTTTCTAAAAGGCAACTTTGATGTGGCTCAGGTGCCTGCAGGAATAGTTCACAGCAGAAGCCAGGGTAAGCACTTCTGGAGAGGTATGAGAAGCAAAGGGTCCTCCTTGCTCCCTCTTTTAAATGACACTGGAGCACAGTGATTTCTCCCACAGTGTGGGAAGTGGAATACAGAAGTCAGTAAGGCAAAGAGGAATATGCGGCTTATGAGACAACTACATATGCTACAAAACCCCTATGGTTAAGACAATTAAGTCCCAAGACTGTTTCAAAAAGTTCCAACTTTAGGATTTTTAATTATGAAAATCATATCACTGAATCAAAAGAGGTCACTAAACCCAAGCTTCTGTATTCTGCTTCAGCTACAATTACAGAGCAGGAGGTTTGTAGAGCAAGCATGCTTTATATGCTCAGCATCAACTAGCTTGGAACAGAGCAGTTTAAAAATTATTACAGATTAAAAGTAAGTGGTTGATTCTTTAGCACTCCTCCTCCCATCACTTCTTGCATGATATTCACAGTCATATCTTGTTTTGACTTTAAAAGAATATCGGGACATAGTTCTGTTTACATGACTCATCAGGTGTTCTTCTGGGAGCTAAAAAAAAATTAAATAAATTAATTACTATTATATAGTACTGCAGGCAATTTTCAGTCTGAATTATAATCAAATGTCATTTGAAAACATATGGCGTAATACCAGACTGGCTTAACTCCATTATCTCAGGATGAGAAGTAAAGCCCAAATATTGAAAGCCTACAAGAAGGCACCCACCTTTGGTTAGTAATTCCTCTCAGAAGAGCCCATTTACTCCTCCTGACACTGGATCCAAGTCTATATCATAGAAACAGGGTCTGGTAGGAAGTCCTGGCATAGTGCTCATCTGGACAATGAAAGAAGAAAAATGTTAAAATGGAAGCAGCATAGTTTTGTGCAGAAGATACAATACTAAAATCACCACTGAAGACTACAACGGCAGCGGCAGAAGCAGCCCCCTGCACATGCTCATACTAGTTGGGTGACGGTCACGTACAATTTTGAAGCACACCACAGGAATCAGGTAGAGAGATCTGGGGTTTTTGGGTTTTACAGTGAAGATTTAGTTGGGTTTCTGCCTCTGGCAGTGACTGAGCCCAAGATCTGACAAAGTACTTAGATATCCAGCTGACCAGTTAACTGTTAGAGGAGCACCCGTGCCACTTTGCTGTGGGGAGACAATAATTACTTGTGGCACTGTCCTGGTTATTAAAATGAGGATACAGGTTTTAATACAACTTTGTCAACTGCAAAGTCTCAGTTTATTACAATTCATTAAGAGTCTAGAAGTGTTAAATAATTTTCAATAATTATGTGTGTAATAGTTGGGGGATTTGTTGGGTTTGGTTTTGTTTTTTAAAACTGGGATAACCCTGTACTAGTGATGGAGAGGTCAGTTCTCCTAACGGGGACATTTCTGAGGTGTTCAAGTCAGAAGGGCTGTGCAGTGGCAGAACTAAAGCTCACAAAACAGCTGCCAGCACAACACCCAACTCAGGCCAGTCCTCTCCAGTAGTCCCACTGTCAAGTACCCAGTTTCAGAGCTGAAGAATTCAAGGCCAGCAGGGACTACGCTTGTCCTGATTTACTAATGCAGCTGGCAGGATTGTCCCTTCCTTAACTCAGCAGTCATTAGCTCAGCAGCACATGTAGGCTAAACACAGATGTTCTACAACGGTGGGCAACTTGTGACCTTTCTCAGTAGTCAGTGGTCATTCACTCATTAAATAAAAAAATCCAGGTTTTTTTTTCTATCTGCATCACCCAACCTCAGTTTTCACAATCAGTATTGTTATGCCTGTCTCTAGTAGATTAAAAAGCTCTTTGGCAACCTGACATTTTCATCCCAAGCAACTATTCTGCACACTAATCAAATTAACTCCCAATCTTCCTTGTGATAATAAGCTAAGTAGCACAGAAGCAAAGCTCTATTGGTTGGGAACTTCCTGCACTTCTAAAAAATGTTCAGGGAGCTTTTGGAGCCCCAGCCCATTTTCAGAAGCCATTTACAAGTGCTAACACTAATCCAAATGTATTGTGCTACTGCAGGTCCTGCATGGCTTATGCAGAGGTAGAACATCACTTCAAGTCTACTCTTTGTCATTAGTTCTAGGACTGCACTTTTTTTTTTGTCAGAGCTGCTGCTTTCCCAGAGAGAGAATAGGGGGCTACAGTGAACACCCCTATTCCTTGTCTTTGTGTTTAGTTGGATGAATATTTTGCTCTCAAGAGCCACAGTATTAAGAGATCCAAAGTCCCTGGAAGGGTTTTCCTGTTTCCTTTTCACCATAATCACTGCCAGTCCCTGGTCATGCAGAGTAAGAAACTTCCTATTTATGTATCACTGAAGAATCATAGAGCTTTGCAGATCTCCACCTACAGATTCAGAAGGCCACAGCAGGAGCTGAGACAGTGACACTCAATGAAGTAGGAGGTGCCATATTGCTGAAGATGGGCCTGACCTTACTATTTCTTGCACTATTTGGAAAGGAGCAGTGAATTTTCCTCTTTTCCTATCCACAGGGCAGGCCATAGTGGCTACTCTGCTATATATTACTTAAAGGCAGTTTCCTTAAACACTGATTTTCTACGCAGTTCAAGATAATTTCCAACCAGGCTACTAAGTTTCTGTACAAGCTTAATGCCCTTAGTTATCTTCAGAGCTGAAGAACTTAACTTTTCCTCCATTATCCTTCTCCCTGTCAATACCACGTGTACTGAAAAAGAACACAGGGCAATTCCCACTATTTACTTACATGAAAAAAATTAGACCATGTGGATATCATCAATTCCCTTGCAAGATTTCAAATAAAATAATTATCAATTAAGAATGTATTATTTATTGCAATTGTGGAACTTCAGAAAACACACAATTTGGGATCTAAAAACCAGAGCTAAATAAATAATTTCAATTATTCAGCAGCACCAGGAAAGACACCCAAAACAATCTGACTCCAACAATTCACTTCCTTTATCTTTCAAGATCAATCTAGAAAATACATGAAATTATATTTCCTTTGAAACCAGAAAGTATTTCATTAAAGTATAACTTCAACTTTGAGCCAGAAAGGGAAAAATCCAAAACTCAAAAGCTGAGAAGAAATAAAATGTGACATACCTTTCTGATTAACTTCAGATAATAATACGCGTGCACTGGTGATTAATTTCACCTCAAATTTCCCATAAAAGCTGCTGCATAGAGCTGTATATTTGCTGCATTTTCAGCTCACATTTCAATGGCTGCTGCCAAAAATTTATTCTGAGGCTAACACACCTCCTGCTGAATGGGTTTAAAATAGTGATCTTATTAAAAATGCCCTGGATTGCTTCTCAAAAGGACATCCCTTCCCTGGCTTTGTAGGCACACAGAAGAATAATCTTCATGTTCCTAACCAGAAGGCTTACTGTTAATTCTGGCAGAATTAACACCATGATTTACTACATGTCCAAGAACACATTAGGAATCTGGGACAGGAGCAGAAAGTCCAACTTCACAGAAACTCAAGACATCAGAAAAAGAGCCAAAATGTTAGTCTTAATATCTGAACACATATTTCTTCTGTGTAGAACATTCATGCTGGGTACCCTTTCCTTCTCCAGTGCTTATAAAAAAATTAAAATAAATAATTGTTTGGATTAAGTCTTGGCTTGCAAAAAAATGCCATTAATAACAGGAACAAGCATTCTATCTTTCGTTTTATCCCAAACACACATTACTCTTTAAAAAGATGGATGAGCCAGACTTTCATGATGTGGTTATTTTATTTAGGTTGAGTAATCTGGAAACTTTTACCTTTTTTTTTTTTTTTTTTTTTTTTTTGAGAATTAAAAGGATTGTCAATAGTTGGCTCTAGCTAGCATTTGAAGGAAAAAAGGATCCAAGTCTTACATCAGCAAATTTCATCATCTGAGCCATGAAAACCTAACGCTTCTGCAAGCTTGTTAAAACAAACATGTTGACATGAGGACTTCAGAAAAACATTTAGGCCCAAAAACTAAGAAAAAGACTTGCTCCAACTGCTCCATACACTAAAATAATCTAACAAGTTACTTAACATTTGCCCAGAAGAGATTCCCTAGATAAGACTTCCAGAGGATCCTTTCATCGTAACATTCTTTCTTTGGATGCAAACTTGACCTTTAGTTCATTTTGCAGGTAGCTCCTCTTCTTGCCATGCAATTCATATTAAAGCTATTCCGGGATCTGGTTTCCGCTGTAGCTACTCTCTCTCCTCTCAGCTGACATTATGCCAATCACATCAAAGACAGAAACTAAAAACTCAAGGGCACAGTGAGATGAACTGTTGGAACTGATGCAGGCTGAACAGCAAACAGATGGTCACCAAAGCAGTCAGAAACAAATTAGAGGGGAGACTGATAAATGATTAACACTACAGATCAGCTTCATTTTAGAGGTGTCTTGATCAAAAGTTGTTTGCTTTGTAAGCTTTGGAGGTGTCTTGTTCTATCCCAATCTGCAGGTGTACACAGACTCCACCTGCAACACTGCAAAGTGCTCTCATCAGGAATGAGAAGTCACAGTGACAATTAGGTGGGCCAAGGATTTCTCCCCGTGACTGCAGTTTCCAGAATTCATTAGCTACGGAGCTCACCCTTTCCTTGAAGTCCAGGAAGACAGAGGTGTGGGACTTGAGGAGTACAGTGGGGTTAAGTATTCAAATGGTCACATGGTCTGTCTTAGCTTCCTTCCTCCCCCTGAACAAAATCCTAATAGAGAGGCATCTAATACACCGTGGACTGTTAAAACATCAACTGTAAATGACAAGGACTCTCCTAATCCGAGATACCTTTTGTAACTGCTTACTGGAATGCACATGAAGCTATTTTTCTCACTCCACAGTTGAGGGTTTCACTCAGTCACGTACCGTTCCTACTAGGGGATAGAGGAACCCAGCACCAACACTGGCCCGAATGTCTCGGATTGGCAGAATAAAGCCCGTAGGTGCTCCTTTTTGTTCAGGGTCATGAGACAATGATAAGTGAGTTTTAGCCATGCAGATGGGCAACTTTCCAAATCCCTGGGAAAGACAATGAAAAGAGAGATAAAGAAGATAGAAATAAGTGAAAAAACCCAGTAACTTTCCTTGTATGCAAATGTGATTGCTCTATTCTGCCATTCTCTGCAGACACCAGACTTTTATCAGGACATGTGACTGCTTCACCTACAGCCTATCAGATGCAGGGACCATTCTGCATCCCCATTTCTCCTGTCTCAAAACTCTCCCCACCTCCTGCTAAGTATTAAAGAAAGAACCACACCCAGCACATCCGATTAAGTTAAAAAATGAGTAACAGTGTGGAAGCCTTAGATGTACCATCTTGATAGTGACTTCTACTCTCTTCGGAAAGCATGAAACAGCTCAGAACTGAAGTTCTTGTTCAGCCAAGGTCAGTTAATTAGAAATGTTTGATCAATGTAATTACAAGTAATGAGGAAATATCAATTACAAGGCTATGGTATTTGGATAGAATAGTAAAGCAATATACAAGAAACACAAAAGCAAGAAACTATATATGCCAGTAGTAAATGGACTAAAAAAGTGAAATTTTCAAGCACACTGTGAACAAAAAATAGGTAGTTCTCACATTGCTCTTCAAAGCCCTTTACAGACCTTCATTTATGCAGAAGCAGGTCAATTCACAAGAATTTCATGCTAGAGAAGAGTAAAAGCAACAGAACAAGCAGAAAGCATCTAATTCGACAACCAGATGCCAGGTTCAAAACTTATAAAAGTAGACTCCCCCACCCCACCCCGAGAAGTATTGTATCACCTGTGCAACACTTTCCCCCACAAAACGGCAACTGCCAAAAATCAACATGGGTTCAAAAACTGATTAGAAAACTCAGTGGAACAAGATTTAAAAAACCCACAAAACCAAAAACCCATCAGAGACTGTTTAGCACTAGTATGGCCACGTGTAGTTCCCTAATTCCCAAACTGCTAAAAGATTGGAGAGTACAATAGAGAACAACCACTTCCTGCCCTTCTCTCCCCAAGCACTACTGGGGCAGATGAGTTCTGCCTTCTCCACTACAAGCCAGGGCTAGTTTCTCCCTCCTCCTCCTCCGCCATATCAGCATCCAATGATTTCTGGACAAGGACATGATTTGAGTGATGATTCCCTTCACAAACATCTTGAACACCACTGTTCAATACAAACATTTTAAATGAAAAGCACCACTAGTATCAGGTGATGTGGAAAACTCACTTGCTTAGTGTACAAGGCAACCTTCTCCTGTGCTTCTGGAAGTAGCTCAATGTCACTTGCCCCGTAGATCTTCTGTGCAATAAGCCTGATCTTATCTATAACAGGGAGCTAGGAAAAAGAAGTAAGTCAGTGTGTCCAAACTATAAAGGGCCCTATCATCATAGCAACTTCACAATCCCTTGTATCTGCAGATGGGCTCTGCACAGCATGTACAACAGCTATTCCCACTTGCTGGAGAACAAAGCTATACAGGAATCTGAGGGTTTTCAAAACATACTTCATTTTTCTTCGCAGTTGTTTCTCTTGGTAAGAGGGCAAAACTAGTTTACCACAGTCAAACAAAAAAATACCCAACAGTATTTCTTATGAACTGTGCTTACATGTTAATCCCCCACCTGCCCCCCCCACCTGGCAAAAGAGGCATCTTTATTCTCTCTCAAGTCAAAGTCAAAAAGTGGACAAAATAATTTGAGGGAGTACAAGTTAAGGGTTAAATAAAAGCACAAATGAAACAGGATAAAAAGAGAAAAAAAAAGGCAAGTATCTGTTAAGGAGCTAAAATAGATATGACAACATAGCTCTGTAGCTCATTAGGTTCTTCCGTAGGTGCTTGCTATTAAAGAAGGATTCAGGCAATAACTTGGGAACAGTGACTTCATTACCTCAAAGTAATCTGTCAAATTTGTTTAATATACAGTCATTAAAAATACACACACACACTGCCACCCCGACCTCTACTGCGACTCCATAAGACTCACATGCAGGAAAGAATAAAAAAAAAATTAGAACAGGACAAATTCTGTTCCATAGCCTGTTGTACAGATTTCCATCCTGGGCAACAAGTGCACCCAGAAGCTCTGCAGGTTTGGCCAGACTTGTTCCAATCCATGCTGTGACAGGAATGCATGTCTCAGCTTCAAGAACTAAACATCCCCCTACCCTGGAATATGTCTGCCACAGTAGAAACCTGTTTGTCATCTCCAGCAGAGTCACAGCAGCATCTTTCAGTGTCAAAAGTAAACAATATCTCACAGGGTAGGCAAAACAACAAGAACTGACTAACCAGGTCTTTGAGACTGGTAGAATAGATGTTATATTCTTAACCAAATTTTCTTCTCAGTTTCTCAGAGCAGCCTTTCTGATAGCTTTCAGCAACTTCAGCTCTTGAAACCAACCAATCACCACCTTATAAATGAAGTATCTCTGTAATACTGCAGGTTCTTACCTCCACATTATAGAGGAACCTAAAGTTGCTGGGTGTCTGTGATGCTCTCAGAACAGCTTGAGCCAGTGCAACTGCTCCTTTACCTCCCTCGGCCCAGTGAGTGCACTCCACAGCATCAAACGCTCCCGCTTCCTTTGCCAGTTTTACTACAAGAGTCAGTTCAGCCTTTGTATCTGTTCTGTAAGGAGAAAAGTTTGCAGAATGAACATACAGTAAATTAACTTTTCTAACAATTTTTTACTCTTGTTGACAACATCTAGAAGCTGTCCAAAGAAATCACAGAATCCAGCCATCAGGAAGCTGCTACAGGGCTATCTGCCACAGGCATCTCCACCTTGGTAAAGTAAGGTACTCCATGGAGGAGCAAACAGCAACAGGTAGCTCTTAACTACAGGCAGAAAGCCATGACTACCAACAGAGCAGCATTCCAGACTTACTGCTGTATGTGTCCTGTATCAGTAGTGCAACTCCTGTTTTCAGAAGCAAATTCAAAAAGGTGTTGGTATTGCTGATTTAGAGGTGCTGTGTCATGTGTACACAACAAGCTAAACCCTGCAATTTATCTCAAGCAGACAGCATGCATTTACTTCAGATGAAGAATCTTTAGCTGGCTACTCTGTTTCAGCTGGCATCACCTTTAACACACCAGTTCAAAGCCCTTCTGCTTGCACAAAAGGACCACACAAATTTTGTTTCCTGTGCAGTACAGCATGCAGAGCCCAAGAGGCTTCTTATTAGAGCATAATTATTCCATACAGCCCACTGAACACAGCATGGTCAACAGCACAGGCAACTGGCCACCTATTACGTGTTCATATTCCACATCATCACAGGTTCCTTTTGGCCACAGTCATCCAGCCAGTCAGGGCACAAGTGATGGCAGGTAATAGTGATCATAAAATGCTAAGATAATTTAAACTAAGGAATGCAGTTGAAATGACTGAGCAGAGCTCCCCTATTTATTCAGCATCTTCCAACAATGCAAAATGCTGCAAACAATACATCAATAGTACTGAAAACAAGAGTTTGTGTTAAACATTGCATATAAAGTACCATGACTTGGTACCCATGGATCACTTCCACACCCCAGCTCACTTACTTGAAAGCATTGACAGCCACTACTACTGGGACACCGAACATCTGTGCATTTTGGATTTGCTTGTTTAGGTTACTACAGCCTTTTGCCAGCAGCTGAAGATTCTATAAAGAAGACAGCAAGCAGGAAGCACATTGTATCGGGGGGTAAAATTTTTGTTCCAAATCCACTATGTCCACAGCTAATGATAAAACTATCAAAATGGGAATGAAACCACAAAGGCACATCCCCAGTGATGCTTTCTGAACAGTCCAGACCAGTGCTTGCTCTTGGGTGGAAGGCAGGAGAGGGAATGACTACTTCTAACGATCAGTGGTTTCAGCTGCCAAGCCAAAGCAAGAGTAATCACTTTTTTTTTTTTTTTTTGTTATTATTAGTGAGTTAATACCCGTGCTCATTAATTCCCCACAGCAAAGCCTCATTTTCCTCTCTGACACATTCCTCTTTATGTATTAAATATCATTAGCAGTGAATTTCATGACACTTGTTTGAAGTCTGTGGCAACAGCTTTGGGTTTACACATATTTATGTTGTGCAGCACTATTCATGGAAATCCAGACGTTTCATCCCTTCCTGTGCAAAGAATAATCCATACAAAAGCTCCACAAGTGAAAAAGCTGCAGCGATGTAAAGACAATCAGACCAACTATCCCCGCGTACACAACCATTCAAGACACAAGGACAGAAGCTGAGACTTCAGTTCACTTTCCGCTTGCAAAGGAGGGGGCAGGAGGAATAAACCCAGAAACTATTGCTGCTAAGAGAGTAATTAGGCACCCTGAATATTTTCAGAGACAGTATTTCATCCAAGCAATTAGTCCATACTGAGAAGGTCAGGGGACAAGAGTAAGTATTACTATGGAAAAACTGAGCACACAGACAATTGTATGAGCTCAGGAGAAACGAGGAGGCTCCGAATGCTGAAGGCGAGGTCAAGTGCAATAAATTATTGAGAGAGCAGAGCCAAAGTAACATCATAAAAAAAAAAAAGATAATAAAAAGAGAATATCATTACGGTTTGCATGAGGAAATATTTCCCTGACAGCTAAAGAAATGACACACTAGCTACCCAGGCGTGCACTGCATGACAATATGGTGTCATGACTGCAGTTAGTCTGTCAACTGTCACAACAGCCGAAGGTTACCTCTTCCATGTACTCCTTTGGTAAAGGTACCCCAGCAGTGACCTGGGGAAAAGAAAAAAAGATGGAGCCTGTAATATTTTTATCCATGACAGCAATTCATGCTTGATTTGCATTCAACAGTATCAACATGTAACTTTCTACCCCAGGCTGAGCCTTTTTTCTAAGAAGAAAGTAAGAGAAAGAATAAAAGACTGCAAGATGCACTCACAATACAAGAAATGACTGACTGTGGTAATATCAGAGGTGGCCCAGCATACAAGCACTTCATTAGAACAATAAAACAAGCAGGTATGCTCCTGTAAGATACTATAATGAAGCAACAGGGATGTATAGATTCTGCATATCTCAAGATAATTAAAATGACTGCAGATCAAACCCTACAGGGCTTTAAGTGACTGGGTCACAACAACACTACAGAATCACAAAAAGGTTTGGTTTGGAAAGGACCTAAAAGATCATCTAGTTCCAACCTGCCATGGGCAGGGACTCCTTTCACTAGATCAGGTTGCTCAAAGCCCCATACAACTGGGCTTGGACTAGGACAGACCCTCAGGCCTAAAGAAAAACCTTGCCTAGTACTTACTGCAGGCCCTCCTCCATGCATTTTCAGAGCTCGGACAGTAGCAACCAACACCACCACATGAGGTCGGAGACCAGAATAGCGGCACTTAATATTAAAGAATTTCTCCATGCCTATGTCTGCACCAAATCCTGCTTCTGTAACTAGGGTAGGAATTAAAAGAAAAGAAGCTTGTGAGAGGTTGCTGGGTGGAGAAATCATGCTCTAATTATATATATCAGGAGGTTCTTTCAAGACAACAAAAACAAAGTCACAATAAAGAAAGGCAGATCCCTCCCTGCAAAACAAACAAAAAGCCAACACACTTACCAACAAAGCCATCTTTACCCACAAGCTTCAGTGCTATTTTGTCTGCCAATACTGAAGAATTTCCATGTGCAATATTGGCAAAAGGTCCAGCATGAACAAACACTGGAGTTCCCTAGAAAAGGAGGGGTGGTGGGGTGGGAGAGAGAGAGAGAATCAGAGGGTACAATTTAGCAAATTGGCAGCATTTCAGGAGCTAAGTACTATGGTACCTGAAAGTGAAGAAAAATGCTTTTAGAAGACAGATCTTAAAGCCTTCTGATCAGGGACTTGTTATCAGTAATAAAGACTACAAGGCAAACAGGATTATAATAATCTGTACAAGTGGAGATACTAATCCTCTTAGGAAAAGGATGGCTAAATCCCAGCAGCTCTTTGCCACTCTCCCGCATCCACACCATTTAGATTCCCAAAACACTTCCTGTCACTAAAGACAACAGAATACAGGCACAGCAAAATTTAGTGCTTTGGGACTCTAAGAATCACATATAGCAAATGATCTATGCTCACCTCTAGTGTCTGCATGAGGTTTGGTTTAACAGCATCTTTCATCAAGACAGCCAGAGCACCAGTCACTCCCTAAAAGGAAAAAAGGGCAATCAGTTTCCAGAGGTACCGAGACCTTGAGTCAGTTCCTTTATGGTGTCAAGACCCTGCTTTTGCCTCAGTGAGCTTTCAGGACCAGAACCAGCAGTTGCTCTGGATATAACTAACTCCAGTCAGAGCAAGGTAGAATAATGACCTTTATATTCTCACAAGAGGATCTGTGACTTCTGCTGAGGGCAGCCTCTTGGTTGTGACCTCGCTTGGCCATTGCTTTGTGAGTGAAGGCATACGGAACAATTGCTGTTTCAGTGCTAGAGCAAGGTTAGTAAACAACAGCAGCAAGAGAGTAACCTGTAGGTACCTATGATTCACTGTAGCCTGTTCAGTGGCACAAAGCAATGTTCTTAGGTTTTGCAGATAGATTAGTCTTTTTTTTTTTTCCTTCCTCATTTCAGCAGCTAAGATCCACATACTGACCTTAAAATGTCATAACAAGCTGCTACATCCCGCTTAAGTCCCTTGAACAGAAACAACTTTTAAAGTAAATGTCTGTGCTCATGAGAATGACCAGGATGACATTCATGAAAGGCAAACTCTGGAGCTCATGTTTCCTCTAAGGTGCAGCAATATACCCTGATGCAATTCTACTTCCTGCAAAGTGAAAGCCTGTGATTTCATCCACATCTGCTTTGGGAAGACAAAATGGGGGTTTGGTGATCCTTGTGACTGACACAGTCCAGTGGAAACCAAACTGGCTGTTACCCAGCACTTGCAAAAGTAACTAGAATTGCTATCGTGGGTACTGAGCCAAATGCTCACAGCAGTAATGAATACTTTGAACCATGATTTCTTTCTTCTTCCCTTTTAATTTCAATTGGATTGCAGCACTCAAGTATATGAAAGACTTTTTAAAAAAAGACCTTCGCTGCTTAGTTTCAGTCTTGCCACATGAAGGCTTATTTAACATTTAATGGATAAGATTTCAACTTCAGTCATATCCAGTATAATGAAACTACAGAGCAAGATTTCCATGGTGACATTTCAGGCCTGTGTCACTCAGCAGCACTTCAATACATCCCATCTCAGTTTTTGATTCCACATTTCTTTGTGCTTCCTGGTAGTATACTCATGACATTGGTTAGATATAGCAGAAGGATCCAGACATCTTCCTGTGCCAGTCTGGTTTCTGCAATCACCACATTTCTGCCTGCTTGAGGAGTATGTAACACAGTCCTAACAATTTAAGCCAATGGCTGCCATCACTGCAAATATAAAATGTTCAAGAGAACCTGTTGGACAGGTCAGATACAATCCTCCATTCCACAGCTGCCACAGACAAAATTAAATATCACCAGATTTTTTTAAAAAGTGGAAAAAAATACCTTGAGATGAAAGACTTTTATCACCTGGATTTTATGTAGAACACAAAGCAAGTCCCTACACAAGCACCATCCACCTCCACTGCTGATGGGCAGCAGGAGAGACTCCTGTTTTCCCCAAAGAGGGTCTAACTCAGGTACTTAAGATTAAACAGGCAGCAGGAGGAGTTAATCTCAAAGCTGCCTACAGAACTTTGGCATATGCCCTCCCTCATTCCCAACAAACACACAGATAAATGGTTCCCAGCCTAGACTTTTTCCTGCAGGGCCAAGCCACATTGCTAATCTACTGTTTCTTAGGCTTATCCTGGAGGAAGTAAAACAAACAAAAAATCCAAACACACAAGAAAACAAAAAACCCACAGCAAGATAGCGAGACCTGGGAAAGACTTAGTGGTCTGTCCTGTCTTGCTGGAAACACAGGTCAGCCTGTGGATTCTTCTATCCCACCGAAAATATTCATTCAGAAAACGCAATACCAACCTCATTAACACCACATCCTGCAAATCTGTAAGACTCTTGTCTTTTGCAAAGTAGGATATGCAATTATCTACTGTACAAGACAGCAGTAAGCACTAAGATATCATGTCATATCTCTATAGAATAGTGCAACAGTCCAGAGCCTGTTCCCTATCTTGAGGCCAAGTGACAGGGCACAGTTCACATATAGGGCTCAATTCCCCTCCCCTTCTCCAAACAGAATTGCCATCTTCAAAATGTTTATTGGAAGAAGTATCTGAGGCACAGGCTATTCCCCTGCAACCATGTGGAGGCACTGTTCAGGACAGTGCTAGCTGACACACTCCACAAGCCAGCCAAGAACTGTATTAATTATTGCATGGACAACTGCAAGACAATGCTGCAGCTTGCAACTGCTGCTTAGGACTGCTTTACATACTGGTAGCAGACATCACCACTGTACCACATTCACCTTTTCATGCAATGGAAATAAAGGACTGGTGTCCCTCATCAAAGGCTGCCTTACAGAGACCTTGCACTTTTTGCAAAAGCGTTTTTATAGTATTCACAGCCTCCCAGAATAAGATATTTCATCACCTGTAATTAAATTTGCACAAGGCTTTGTTCCTGCTCAACGTTTGCCTCACTCCAGGGAGCGTGGGAAACAGCATGGCCAGCAGGATGCATTTTGAGTTCTTCTGATTCTTAAATACACTTTTATGTAGAAGCCACCATGTAATTTCCCCATGAATTCCTATAGTGCTAGCTTCAACCTGACACACAGCACTCCATCCCTGCCCAGGTGACAGGCACACACACACACTCTGGGTAAGGTGCTCACCACACTGAAGTAAAAAAACCTTCATTAACTGCAGGGGCTACAATTTCATCTTTGATCTTCTATATGCTAAGTTTGGTTTTTTGTTCTTTGGTTTTTTGGGTTTTTTTTGGTTTTTTTTTGTACAGAACTGTGTCTATGCTTTTCAGTCCAAGGACTTTAAGAAGCAATAGGAAAAAGCATTTAAGAATTGAATGACTCTTACAAGGTCATCTGTTGTAACTGGTTCTCCTGTCTTGCTGGAAGCTACTACCATTCTGCCCAGTCGCTTTTTCATATCATCCAACCCATCAGAGAGTGCGAGAACTGCCATGATTTCACTGCTCACTGTGATGTCAAACTGAGCCTGCAAGAGGTGAATAAAGGTGAACTCATCAAGATTCACTAGCAGCAATCCCTACCTTGCAAAATTCTTGAAACAAGGTCAACCATCACCATTATAACAACAACAAAATAATAATAATATATATATAATAATATATAGAAAAACCCAAACAGGCATACAAATGTATCAGAAATGTAACAAACACAAAGCACTACTCTCAGAGCACATTGCATTTAATTTGGACATTTTAAACTGGATTTTTTTTTTTGACAATTAAGTAAAAATTATTTATGCCATTGCTATTACACAACTCTTTCCCAGCAGATAGATTAGTGATTCATGTAAGAACACTTAACACTAACAAATTATATTTTTGAAGGCTGAGCTTGCTAATTCATCTGACTATCACTAAACAGTACAGTAAGTGACAAAAACAACAAAAAAAAAACCAACCCAAAAACCCAACCCCACCAGAAAAAAAGAATCTATAGGAAATAGAGTTCATCTGACATAATGTAGGCACCTCCATCGAAGCTAAGCACCCTAGGGACATTTCAAGTCAATAAGAAGTAAGCTCTTCTGAGCACAATTAATTTCAACTATTAATTTGATAGTTACTTTAGGGATAAGGAGTCACATCCCAGACTGGCTATTTTACTCTATTGATTATATAATGAATCTAGAACAATCAACAGAAGAATCAACAAGCTCAGACACTGTGTCTAGTTTTGGCCAGATACATCCCACCCAAATCTTCAGTGGTGAAGATTAACTATTGCCATATGTCATATTTACAGAGGGCATTTGTGTACCACTTTTATTATAACACAGTCATCCCAGTTTGGGAAACCAACATTCAGGAAAAAGAGGAGGGAACCACATGGCTAGCAAATTTAACTGCTTGGTTAAAGGGACTTTCTGATTTCTCTTCATCAAGGTACTAGTAAAAGATTGAAGTATCTGGAAGTATCTGGAGTTACAAACTTGTTTTAGAACCACGTTTTTCAAAGTACTTTTTAAAACATGCAAGAAAAGGGAACGATTACCGTTCGTGAGAAGCCTTTTTCTGTTGGAGACTGTCCAATAGTGATTTTCCTAAGGAACCTGTCATTTGTATCCAGCACTGTGAGGAATGCAGAGAGAAATACGAGAAGTCACGCTGCAAGTCTTAAGTCACATCCTATGACAAACACTCAGCTCCATCACTGATGGAGAGGATGGCAGCTTGAGACACCATCCCCCCCAAAAGAATGGCAAGTGCTACTCAATGTGATTCCTCCCCAAACCTGAACTGCAGTGAAGTTATTATGCCCACAGTCACGTGCAGACCCTGCATTGCATCCAGAGAGAAACTACCTCCCTTTGTGTTTATTAACCACAAGACCAAAGCCTCTCTGAAAAGAAAAGCTGCTAGTATTATTCCAGTTGCTTTTCCACCATTATTAGTCAATGTGAAATTAGGAACTTATTAGAGCCAGAAAGAAATAAACCCATGATTTTATAAATTAAGTGATAAAATGGTCAAATTCTACCATTTAGTGAGAACAGTTTCATACAGCCCCATTAACTCAAATTACCTTGGAAACACAAACTATCAAATACTGGCTTAAATTGGCTGTTTCTTAATATTTGCTTGAAAAATTTTAAGTATTTTATAAAATATTTCCCATAAGGCAGACCACTTTAGCCCCATTACAGGTTTTGAAGCAAAGAAACAAGTTTTGGATAATACATTTCACATTGTTTCAGACCCCAAGAGCATTTAATAAAAAAAAGTCCGTATTTGAATTTTCTTCTGCTAGTGAAATATTAAATCTGCCAGACCAGAGACTGATCTTACCTCCAGGTATCTTTAAAAACCTTTTAAAAAATCTGGCCTTTGTTTGCTGTCAGTCCCCAACAGAGCAAGTGAGCAGATTAAAACTGAGTTTAATCCCTGAGCAGAACCCTCTCCTTGCTCACAGAGCTTTCTCATTCAGGTAAAGAAAAGCTGTTGGCTACAGTTGCCAAACTCAGCTCTCTCACTCACTGACAAATCCAGAAACACAAACTTGCACCAATTAGTACAGTCTTAATTTTTGTGAATTCAGAGCAGATCCAAGTCCCTGCATCAGACCCTTCAGAAGTAGGAACCCAGCTGCAGGCATCTATCCCACCAAATGCTCGGGAGAGGCCAGCCCTGCCCTTTCCCATTTTCCCAGAAAAGACAGTTTCTGATGCACGTGCAGACCTCTCTTTTGACACACAGTTTATTTCTTAACAATTCTGTCATTTAATGGCTCTTGTACCTCTTTGCCATGTTATGGTGCCTGGGTCAATGTCCAATCTCACAAATAATTTTACCTCTTCCTTTGTCAAAGTCGTAGGATCGGTTTTGTTAATGCCCAATTTCTATGGGAGGAAATGACAAAAAAAAAAAAAAAAAAAAAGAGAGAAAACAAAAAAGTTATAATGAAAAGACACACAGAAATGAACCTACACCACTACAGCAATGAGCCATCAGGAAGCAGCATCTACATAAGCAGAAGAAAGGAGGGGCTGCCTTTTTGGTGCCCCTTCTCCTAGACCCCAGATCAGGGTATATCTGGAAGCAGAGCTCGCTGCTGGCCAGCTAGTAAAAGGCAAGGCAGACAACAGAGCTCATTAGGGCAGGCTGTCACCAAGCTTTATGAGAGGCATCTACAGAAAGAGAGCAAGCTCTGCAGTTGCTTACATGCCTTGTTCTAATCATTAGTCTCACATGCTTACATCCATTTCTCATTAGTTTGCTGAGGGTCACTGCACACAGTCGCACGGATTTCAAGACACTGCTTTCAGCATGCTGGTTAAGCAGCACAAAGGGGGAATTAAACAATTCAGTCACAAGGCTGTCAGCATCCCAGAAAGCTGATCTTGAACATACTGAGCGGATGGGCAGTTTGCCAAGTTGCTTAATTGAGAGAAGAATTATCTCAAGAAGCCTGATAGAAGCACAAGCTCAGGAATAAGGGAAACAATTCAGTTGATTTATGAACGAGCAAGCTTGCTTTAATTAACTACACAGCTAAGTTGTATTTTTCTCCCAAAGAACAGCAGGGAAGAAAGTCTGTTCTCTTCCTCTTCAAGCACATTATTTAGAAAAAGAAATAAACAAACACACAGAGAAGACAGCATCTTTGTGGAGTATTAGAATCCTGTTCTCATCTTGACATTTAATAACCAGGAAGGCAATTGGGGTAGAGCTCTCTCAGCAGGCCATCAGGAACACCAAGCAATGGGGCATAGCCTCTTTGCTCAGCAGTGGAAGCAAACCACACATCCTCTGATGGTTGCAACGTTACAGCCAATTAATAAATCAGGGTTTTATCTTCCTAAGTAGTCTGACTATTGCTCCTGACTTCTAAATGGGCAGCTGATCCAATCTGAATACTGTACACACAGGTTAGTACTTCAAATGAGCTAAAAAGACCCTGGACCGTCCTCCTAGCTAGGAGGCCCAAGCCCAGCACAAAACTATTCCTCTATTAATCCTCTTTTTTTGCCAAAATGAGGGACACGTGCTAGTACACATTAACCACTGAGCATCAGAGGGTCTGTGGTCTGCTTGTGGACTGTCACTCAATGACAGGCGATTCATTTAACTGAGAATTCTTCTCTGGGGAAGAGTAGACATTATTTCCATTTTTCCCTGTTGTTTTCTCCATCTGAATAAGAAATTTCTCTATGTTCTCTTTTTTTCCCCCCCTCAGTTTAATAAATTGCATTTTTTGGTGCTGGATAATCTGTATAGCTGTGACACAGGAACTACTCACCTCTAGTTGTAACTGGTTGCAGGGTACAGAGGGTCCTTTATTAAACACCATTAAGGGCACTGAATTGACACTGTTAATAAAGGACACATACCTTTGCTTCTTCCCACCACCTTATTCATACAGAATTTTATAAAATGAGTTGCATCAATGATTCTTGCCTTTGGGGCTGCATCTTACTGTTTTCTGTGCTGTAGGAAGGGCTACCACACTTGTGCACACTTCACAGAAAAAAAAAAAAAGTGCCAGCACAACAATCTGTAGGACAACAGGAGGGTTTCTGTAATCATGTTCTGCCTACATAAAAGATGAGCAAATGGAACAGAACTAGAAACCAATGTGAAACCAGTGAACTTACCTGTAGTCTTCGGATCTGAATGTCTGAGAACTTCCTAACACCATTGACAGAAGGCACCAAACGGGTGTAGAGAGCCTTGCAGAATCAAACAGGTAGTTAATTAGCACTGCTGGCACACACAAAACAGCCTGGCCAAAGTGGGCTGTGCTCAAATACATCAGAAGAAAGGACTGTACCTGGTCATTCTGAGTTAGCTCATGGAATATACGTGCGTCGATAGCAGCAGCGACCAGGTTGTTGGCTGCAGTGATAGCGTGGATGTCACCAGTGAGGTGAAGGTTAAACTAGAGGCAATAAAACACATCGGTTACCTCATCCTGCTGCAGTTTTCATTTATTTCAATTCATCATAGACAGATGGAAAGAGAAGTATTAATAGGAATGTTAAAGTGGATGAGGGTGGAGGAGGAGAGATTGCTCAGTGCAGTATGTGGAAGAGAGGAAAGTATTTCTCTAAAACAGAAAAATCCCTCCCCCACATTTATGTCATTTTACAAACTTCCAGAATGAAGCCTCCAAAAAAAAGGTGGTTTTTCTTTTATCACAAGAACAGATCTTACAGGTTCCTTGACACTGAGAAGACCATGGTATGGCACATCTGCATCACTCCTCCTTCACCTTCCATCTGACCCACTCATTATTTGCACAACAGGTTTCACACATACATTAGCTGAAGCTGCTGCTGCTCCCACAATGACATCTGAGCTAAACTGAAACTAGCAACCTAGTGTAGTGCTGGCAGCAGAGCTGTGGTTGCATAGAGCTCTTCATAAGCTAACCACTCAAACACACAGTATCGTAGGCAGAGCTTGTAGACCACGTACTACACAGTGACACTGCTAGTAGTTTTCTTGGTTCTACCTCATTAAAAGATAGTTTGAGTGGGTTTGCCTACATGAGTTCTCTGGCTGCACTGCAGCTATACTGACAAATGGCTTGGGATTATCTAGCTTGCGTGACAAACTTGCACTATGGCAGGAGAGTAGAAGGTGTGGTTAAAATGATCCTCTTCCTCTGTAGCAGAGCAGCAGAGGAAGACAGAAAGGGGACATTAGAAAAGGTAGGATGACAGAATCCCTTACAATACTGTTCTGTTGAAGCCTTGCTACTGTGGTCTTAAAAAACAGGTAGCTAAAAGTAGAATGTGGCTAGTCACATGATGATTATAAATCCTGATTAGTAAATGCTAATTGTGAACTCATTCAACATACGTGCAAAAAGAAGCAATTATTACTACCTTGGTTCTGCAGTATGAACTTGGAAGTTTTTCACTTGCTAATCTTTTCCTAGGATGAAAGAAAGCTGCGTGCAGAAATATCAAGTGATGTATCAAGGTCATTACTGTAACTAGGGACTCCAGATACTCCCATTTTACAAGACATGCCTTGAATAAAACATCCCCACAAAACTGTGTGCATTTGTACCATGAGGGTCATACTTGAAAGTCCCTTCTGTAAGTTTGGTTCCCAGAGTGGGGCTATTTCCCACTGCTGCACACAGTCAAGTGTTTTGACTCGTCTTACTAACACTACCAAAGAGGAGATTATTTTTCCTGTCAAATCTATGATTCACACATGTTCCTGGCACCTGACTAAATCAATATTCTGCCTCCTTAACACTTCTGTCTTCTATGGACTTGCTGCATCAATTGGGACAAACAACCCTTTTGATAATTTCTGCTTTTCTTCCTAAAATTGCCCTGTGGCAATCTATGGTACATGAGACAAAAAGGTAGAATACTACAGACAGTTACTTTGAGAGTTAAGAGAAGTATGAGAGCACGTGCTACACGTGCCTTTCAATTCCCTGCCCCCAGACAAGGGATTTTACTTGTTGCCAAGTCACGTCAGAAATATGCTGCAGTGCCAGTCCCCCACAGGCTGAGGTCTTAGCATTACTGATTCTCAACTTCTCTTTTCCCATGTTGTGTTAGTAATCTAAAACACAAGTACACCAAAACAGCTCACAGAAAGAGTCGGTGACCACTGCTGCTGACAGAACTACTTAATATGCTTCCAAAAAGTATTAAGTTATTATCATCTTCATTTCAGTGCTGGGAAAAAGAGGCACAGAATGTACTTTGCTCAAGGGTATACAGCAATTCAAGGCAGAGAGGGGGAGGGAACAACAAAACTGGGAATTCCCAGTTCTGTGAAACTCCCTAACCATTCAGGCACCCTTCTGAAATAACCAAAGGGTTTTTATATATTTATTAAAATAAATAAATAAAATAATAATAAAAAAAGCAGCTTTGCTGAAATCAAGCATCCAGTTCTTGGGAGTGCTACACTGGACCACAAACAAAAGACTTTGTAATATATGTGACTGCAGTGACTCTTCAAAGTCTGTGAGCTGTGTGTGCAATGAAACTTTGTAAAAAAAAAAAAAAAAAATTACCTCTTCCATGGGGATAACTTGACAGTAGCCACCACCTGCAGCTCCACCTACAGAGAGACAATAGTCAAAAATCACACAAATAAAGGTTTCTCTAGCCCAGAGTGGTATTACATGTGTTTGCTTAATAGCTTTAAGGAGGCAGCTGCTGTTGAGCAGCTTAATTTAAATCCCTGCACAGCACTTAAAGACAACACTGAAGAACTTAAGGAAGATTTTTTTCTTAAAAGAAATGTAATTGTAACTGGGAATTATGTAAAGAGCTACAGTGCAGCAGAATAATATCTCTGAATGCCACCTTTCCCAATTTAGTCCATCTGCAAGCAAGAGAACAGTTCATACCTTTTATACCAAAAGTTGGCCCCTGAGAAGGCTGCCGAATGCAGGCAAAGACATTTTGGTGAAGGTGTGCTCCTAAGGCTTGAACAAGGCCGACAGTGGTGGTGCTTTTCCCCTCTCCCAGGGGAGTAGGAGTTATCCTGCAGTGAAAAAGCAGGACTGACATGATCAAACCCTTGTAGTGGGCAAGACTCAAAACACAGGGGTAAAAAATTGTCACCCAAGGATTGCAGTTAATGCCGATTCAAACTCTGGATTGGCTCAGACTTCAGTTAATCTTTATCAGTTCTTTATCAGATCAGCAGATTATCACATAACTGCTGAAGACCATTCTCTGAAACAACCTGCTAGTTACTGTTGAAGGCAGGCTACTAGACTAGAAGAACTCTGACTACAATCCAGTCTGCCCGTCAAATGAAAAGAATCTCCAGGAGAGAAATTTCAAACCACATTCCCACTATTTGCCACAAGAGATGAATCTATTTCCCAAACCCCTAGATTTTCAGAGTGTGATTTACTAGAACCCAGAGCGCCCCATATAGTCACCTTGACAGAATACAATGACAAACCATGATAATAAAATTTCTTTTCACCTTGACGTCATGTAAGAGATGCCTCAGTTGAGGAAGTACCTACCCAGTAACAACAACATATTTGCCATCTGGCTGGTTCTTCAGCCGCTGCAGAGCTGACAGATGAACCTTGGCTTTAGTTTGGCCGTAGAGCTCCAGTTCATCAGGGAGCAGGCCAACTTCTAGTGCAACTTGATCAATGGGCTTGGGTATGCAAGACTGCGATATTTCAATATCACTTAAAGAAAGAGAGCAAGGTCAATTTGTATGTCAAAGACTTCTCTCAAATTCCCCACTTCTGGATGGCATGATCTGCAAACATCTATATTTTACAGGGGAAGCTTTAACCCCTCCTAGCTAAATAAATCAATCCCACTGATATTTGCTACATATCCACAGAGATGTATCCCCAGTAGACATATCCTCGGAGTTGCATTTTTTTTTTTTTTTTTTAAAACAAAAGCAAGCAAACAACAGCAACAAAAAAAACCCCTCTACCAACCCTCCCCCAACTCCTTCCACCCCAAGAACGCCTTTTTGCAGGCAACATCTTATGCTTCCTTATGGTACTTTGTATATTTTCAACTGCTCCTTGGGGACTTGACATCAACAACAACTGCTTCAAGATGCTAGATTTTTGCCACATCAGACTGAAAAATATTACAAATAACAGCTGGCCTAAAAATTCTGTGGAAGTTCATGTTTACATCTGGATATTATGAGGATGACCCAAGCCTAAATTTCCACAGATGTCAGCACCACTGCATGTTAGCTCTGCTCCCTTAGGAAGGCCTCACAGAATCATAGAATGGTAGGGGTTGGAAGGGAACTCTGGAGATCACCGAGTCCAATCACCCTGCCAGAGCAGGATCATCCAGGGCAGGTCTTCAAAGTCTCTAGAGAAGGAGACTCCACAACCTCTCTGGGCAGCCTGTTCCAGGGCTCCGTCACCCTCACAGGTAAAGAAGCTTTTCCTCATGTTGAGGTGGAACTTTCCGTGTTCCAGTTTGTGACCATTGTGCCTTATCCTATCACAGGACACCACTGAGAAGAGCCTTCTACTTGACACCCACCTTTCAGATAGTTGTAAACATTAATAAGATCCCCTCTGTATTCTCTTCTCCGGACTAAACAGGCCCTGGTCTCTCAGCCTTTCCTTATAAGAGAGATGTTGCAGTCCCTTAGCCATCACCTTAGCCTCTGTTTTACTCTCTAGTATTTCCCTGTACCTTTCTCTTTACTTCTCTCCAAATTTCAACACCAGCTATAATCTATATACAGATACACCCTGTATTGCACAAAGCTCAGAAACAGAAGTGAATACATGAATACTGCATGAATACTACCATTGCCTTCATTTGAAATCATTACCTTGGAACAGGCATCTTTAGCGTAAGCTGGTTATAATGGATGTTCCATTTTCCAGGCTGGAACTTCTCCAGGAAACGCTGTGCACTCTCCACTGTGCTCTAAAAATGAGCATGAGAATGCATTATAGCAACCACCATTCTGTGAACCATGCCGGTTAACAAAGACTCAAAGGTTTTCCCCTCCCATCTGTCTCACTTTGGGATGAATACAAAGTGCTTTGATTAAAGCATCTGCTAACAATCCAGTATGAGATTCTCCCTGTAGTTTTCTTATAAAGAAAACCTCACTGTATCTTATCTATCATCTATCCATTTATGTTCCAGCGTGCTGGATTTTTTGGGGTGTTTGGGGTTTCTTAAGCAAAGCAGGAAACAGAAGGAACTGGCTTATACTGTTACTCTCCTTTTTATCCAGTCACCCTATGGGATAGATTTAGAATTACAGACAGAGTATTGTAAGACAAGCCTACTTCTCACTGTTTTGGGAAACCACTTCCAAACCCCCCCCCCCCCCCAATAATAGCAAAAACCACACAACAAAACCCCAAACAACTGAACCCCCCCCCCATCTGTCCTAACATTCCCTTAAGGTCCATCTACTCCATCAGTTAATTTAATCCAAATTGTTCAGCCTAGAAGTTGGAAGATCTCTGCAAGAAGGAAGCACCAATTGCTTTGATAGCGTGCTGATGGTCAGCAGCAACATACCCCAAAGGCAACTGCAGAGGAGATGACCAGCAGTCTCACAGTCTGGCCACATACCTGCATTAACATGGCCACAGTCATAGGTCCAACGCCACCAGGAACTGGGGTGATGTAGGAAGCTTTTTCCTTTGCTGTACTGTATGCCACATCTCCTACAACTCTTTTTCCGCTGGCCTTTGTGCTATCTGGGGATTTAAATAAAGTAAATTATGCACCACATTTCACCAAGACAACAGAGAAGGCAGCACTGACTGAGGCTGAAGTCTCTTCCTCTGTTGAAGCAAACAAAACAGAAGCCGAGTATGCATGGAAGCAAAGATGTTAAAACAACATCAGAAGGTGAAGCTGTTATCATCATACTTCAAAGAGCATCAACAGCATGTGCAAAACATCTTCCCATTAAGCGCTGTAAACAGGATAAATCCTGTAAAAAGGATAAATCCTCAGCAAGACAGATACTTTCATCCTCAAGAAAAGTATTTTCCTTGGTGGCACATGGCCCACGGGGCAGTCTGAAGATGACTCCAACACAAATGCACAGGGACCAAAGTATGGACTAAGTCTTACATCTGTGGAATAAGAAAAAAAACACCCCCCCCCCCAAAATGGGACATACAGTAGAGTCGTCACCTGAACCATCTTCTCATAGTTCCTGCTGTTGTGTATATCCTGTTTTACAGTACAGCTTCCAATTTGAAGGGGATATAAACCAGTGGTCTAGCAGAAGTGAGAGAAGAAACAGCTGATTTCTTCCCAAACCCCCAGGTCTACATTTTCTCTCTTCCATTTTGGAGGACATCTAGGCCTTACTATTGAATGAAATCACCTGCATTTACAGAAACTGAAGACAGAGAGCGCTGAGCTTCTCAATTGCTCCTTGTCATTCTAAGGATGGACCAGTAAATACCACAATTCACAGAGATCAGAATCTTGTCAAAACAAACCTCAAAAGGTGGCTTTAAGAGAGCTCTAGTAGAAAAATCTCCTTTCTCTCTGGCATAAAATTGCTGTATCCTGCTGCACTATATGACCTGACAATTCAGAAGCAGATATAGCACTTTCTCCCTGCCCCCCAAGTGGTGACCTTTAAGCTCTCCCATAAAGAGAGAAAAATGCATTAGTTAGCTGGTGTGGTCATCTAGAGAACTCATTGATTATACACACCATACAAAAAGAAAATAAAAATTCAGTTTCTTGTGGAGTGGCAGATCCTCATTTCAGATATGAGGACTCTAGGGAACCTTTTAAGCAGTGTAAAAACCTGAAGATAAATTTTAGTGTTGTTACACTGTAATATCAGACTGCATACATTTGAACAGGAAAACACAATAACTTTAATATACATTTGGTGAGGGGGAGGAATGGAAGAGAAACCAAACTCCTAAACTGATTAAGTTAAAAACAAAGAGGGAACAAAAGTAGCTCCTGCCAACACTAATTTTTAGCTGCATTGTTACAGAAAGTTAGCAGCTTGGATGTATTGCTGTGTTTGTGTTTTAAGAAATGTTTCTTCTCTCCAAAGTTCAATGCCTGAAAAACATCCCAGCTGTTAAACAATATTTCTACAGCCTCTATCAGCTTTGATGCCTAAACTGGAGATCAGTCTGGCCTTCCAGCCTAGAGGCCAATTTAATTAAGGTTGCAAAAGGCAAGTATCATCCTATTTTCTTCCAAGGATGCCAAGCAGTCTTACTAATCACCCTGGTCAGGAAGACTCTGGGACCAGAAATGAAGAAAACAAGAGATGAATTAGGCACTCCAAACAAACAGTCTGATCTGTTACACAGACACAAGCCAAACAACCCAGTCCTGCCTCTGCATCCACACCTCACACCAAGCCCTGCTGAGCCCAACTTATGAGCTATTAAATTACCTTTAAAATATTCTTTTGAAGAAAAGCTCACATACAACACTTTCTACCTCTCCCCACAATTTCACCTTCTCAATATTTATCACCCCATTCTTAAAAAAAACCAAACAACAACAACAAAAAAGAGAACTAGTTACAGTGAGTATCAGTGACACTAAAATCATTCCCAGTGCCTGTGTCTTCTTTGGTTCAGTAGGTTCTCTAGCCAGCTGGAACACACGTGAGTGAGCATCCATGGACTTTGAGATCAAAGAAGTGAAGGACATGCCTACACTTGTGGAACGAACAGGAATGGTATCTCTATCTACCTTCAGAGACAGCTGCATGAGACACAACCTGAGTGCAGCTTCTGGACTAGGACTAATTCACAGTCCTACTTTCATCAGACAAGGCCTGGGCATATCCACATGACTTCCATGCAAACTTGTGCCAGTGTACATGCAACTGTAACCTGTTTCTGGTGGATCTATGGCTTCAAACAAACAAGACCATACATGACCAGCATCCGTAAAACAGGAGACCACTTTCTTGCAGTCTGCTTCTTTTTCTGGACACCACTGTGAAAGGTGGGATCCAATGCTATCTGATCTTACAGGCCCTGTGGTGCCAGCTTGATTCCAGTACATGAAGATAATAACAGAGCATTGAGTCAAGGCTTTCTATACTTTTCTAGCTTCAGTGGTGTTTGAAGAACACCAAGATCCACAGAGGCTGATCCACCTTTGCTGCTCTCATATCGCACTGTTCAAGGTTCTCTGTTACCTAGGGCTGCAAAATCCCATAGCAGAGGATGACTCTGAACAAGTTTGCTTCTTCCATCAGGACTCAGAGAGGGACACTCCAGAGACTATGCCATCTCTGGGAAAATGCTCTGCCTGCACTGCTCTCCTTTCCTGTAGCAGAACAGTTTCTACAGGCCTGAAATAAGACATTGAGAATATTTACTGGACCATCCCTCCAACCACAGCAGTGGTGACAAATACAATACAGTTTGGAAAGGGAGTAAGAGACACTTGTCTGCACTAATAAAGGTTTCAGAAGATCCTCTCCTCTGTCTACCTGGAGACCTGGAAGAAATTCTGTGTTTTTTCAAGCAAAAGAAACAAAGCATTGAGATCAGCTGTTCTGGAACTATTAATCTTTCTCTGAAATTCAGGTGTCATACACATAACACAAAGCCAGATGTGCCTAAACTGCCTAGTCTAGGCTCCAAAATGGCAGCAATGGGAATACACAGGCCACCCACCATTCAAAAGCACAACAGTTCTATTTACATGGTGCTACAGGGCTGTAACTTTTTTAACTCCAACTTGGCAAACCTGCATGAAGTAAATGTCCTAATAGGTCAAATCATTTGGGACTTCCATGTACAGTGCTCCTCAAATTGCAAATAGGCAGATCCAGAGATTGTCACATTCTTCAGCTGCCACCCACATCTATACCTCAGAGGTACTCCTATGGGTGCACTTACATCTATAGTAAGGATGTATGGCCACTGTGCTATTTCTCCCCCATCCACCTTCAAAGCACCACCACGGCTAGCAGCAATATTCTATCTGTAGTGATATAGCTGGTGAAGCCTGCAAATTAGCTGCTGTTCTTTCTGTAGCACTGCAATTCCTAGTTCTGTCACTGCTTTCCCAAAGGATTAATCTGAAAACTTTTTCACAACCTATCAGAAGGAAAACTCAGCAGCTTTAGAAAACCATAAAAAAAAAAAAGTCTGTGACATCCATCATTTTGAAATCTGACAATTTCTATGTACTCTATCAAGCTCTTATTATCAAGTCTCCCAGCACCATTAAGCATACTGCTGTGCCACACTGACCGGGCTGGGTGTTGCAGAACCTCAGACCTCAGTGCACTACCCAAAGCAGGCAAATTGCAAAGAAACAGATGTGTCCTCTGAGATGCAGTTCACATCCTGAAACAAAGGTCATACCATCAAATGTCAGAAACACAATGGTATTTTTATTTGCACTATGTTAGTCGGGGAGACTCCAAGCCATTCTGCCTCATGTACATCAGCAGTGATCTTGAGGGTTTTGGCAAATTGCCTCAGTTTGGGTATCTTGGCACAAATACATCAAGCAACAAACAGCAACAGCAGATGACTTTCTAGTTTTAATTAAACAGAGGACCAATGTTTTTAAATGCAACTCAATGTCATCTTTGAGGAACAAGACTGCTGAACAGAAACTTCTTTACCTTCCATTAAATAATGGCAACAAAATGACTGATTAATTATGAAAACTACCTTTTAAAAGCCTTGTGGGTGTAGCACAGAGCTAGTTGGATGATGACTAATTTTCCGTATCATTCAATATCTGTAATTTGGATTTAAAATGAGATGAAAACAGAAATTGCCAGACTGTCTGTTCCTCCTTTGTAAGGAAGGAGTAGCTAAGTGAAATGCTACCCTAAAAATCCCTGATGTTATAGTGCTTTACTCCATGCCAGAGCCACTGTCACCAATACTCTTGCAGAAGCTGCTTTGTTTTGGGACAACACTGCTCAAGCTTGGGAAATGTTGAGACTCAACAAATCCACAGCTACTTTAAGAGATTGCTTGCCATTTATGTATTTCAAACGCAACAGCTTAATCAGACCTAACTGCAAAGTAATGACAATAGAGCTGTGTGCTCACTAGTGACAACAGCAGCCACACTTTGTATGTAATTGGAGCAAATTACATGGATATTCTCTTGTAATATTTGCCAGGCCTCCTCTTTCCTCTACTAATCATCAGCATCATTGAAGGCAGAAACAAAACGGCCACTGATCTGCTTTAGGACACTACTTCAGGGCAATCTTTTTTTTATTTTGACATCTTCAGAGGTAGCTGACAGACTTAAGAGTCCACATTCACTAGAAACACCAGGGAAACAGTATCCATGTACTTAGCAACTGCGTTTATATACAAATAAATACATCCCCACCCTTTATGCATTACCCACACACCTGGCACGTGGTTAATTCCACAATCTATTACGATGGCACCAGGTTTGATCCATTCACCTTTTACCATTTCAGCTTTACCAGCTGCAACCACCAGGATATCAGCTTTACCAACCTATAAAAACAAAGAAGCCAAATTAAAAATACTGTATCACACCAGCAGTGGTAAAAACACAGAGCTGCTTTAGCAGCAACTTAGATCAGCTTCAATGGCAGTGAAACTGTGTGCTGACCCATGGCCATGAGGGATGGAAAGGCACTGTCAGCAATTAAAAGCAGCTAGTAGATCCTTGGCAAGGAAAAATTCCTGCAGCCAGAAACAATGACCTGTTTTTCACACTCCTAACCGGAACTGCTGCTGGTCAACACTTCACAACCTCCTTTGAACACCTCCATGATTCCCAAGTGGATCGTACAGGTTAGTTATAGATAAAGCCTTCTGCATACTCTCATCTCACTCCCTTCAGATGTCCCTGCATATTCAGCTGCTCTTTTCAATGCTGGAAATATACCCAGCACTCAGATAAGAAGGCAGCCAAGAACAACCTCTGCACAGAACTGCAAAAGGCACTTCACTTATGGCAGCACTGTCTTGAGGTTTTACATCCAGGACTGTGTAACACGTAACTCCAGGGCAAGCCAACTGTAATTCAGAACTAATATTTGTTCAGACAGTACTCAGTAAATTTGACAGATCTGGTCACAAAGATGGTGCTAGAGACTCTTGACTGAAGCGTGCTGTCGGTTCTTGCACTGCTTCATTCACACTTGCTTAGGAAGCTGCTATCCCCTGGAACTTCTGCTTTAAATCTTCAAGGGAGATAAACTATTTTTAAGATTTCATTAAGAATTAGCACTTCAATTGTTAATCAACCTAATGACAATCTTATTGAACAGCAACTTAACGGCATGAAGCATTGCAGTGTTTCTGATCTCTGCGAGTTATACTTAAATACACCTACCCCCTTTTCAGCTTTAATACTTGCCTACAGAGCCTGGCAGTGTTGATTGCTCTACAAAATCCAAGTAGGTGGCAGCACAGCAACACACTATTTCTGTCACTCTCACTGCTAAAGAGGAATATGGTACCAACTCCCAGTCATAGAAAAGAGAGTGGAAAAAAAACAAAACCATGGAGGAAAATATTTGGTCTACCATTTCCCAGCCATTAAAGCATAATACTACTTGGCCTTTTTTGAAAAAAAAAAACAACCAAAAACATATGCTGCCCTGCAGGCCACTACCTGGAAATTAGGCAGGGATGATTAATTTCTCATCACTTGCCCCAGAAAAACAAACTAAGTAATTTTATTGTTATACTTAAAGCACTTACCTCCTCAGCCAGCGTAGAGGTTTTTGAATGGCAAGTGGTTACCGTTGCATGATTCCAGAGCAGCAAGTCATGCATGGGAGCACCAACAATCTTACTGCGACCAACCACTACAGCTCTTTTCCCTGCAACCTGAACACCTGCATCACAGAAAATCAGGAGAAAGTAAAAATAGGTCATTGTGCATTCTACTACAAACTAACTCAAAATGGCTCTGCAGTCTTTTGTCAGTTTAAGTGTGGTTTTGGTACTTCAGGATACTGTTTTTCTCCTGGATTGTGTGTGATGGTGAATTGGAGTTGGGTGGGAGAAAGGAAGGACCATTTTAAAACTAGTTCTTTTTCTAACTGAAAAGGCAGAGATGAAATGTGGCATTTCAACAGAAGTTTCAATGTGAAGCACAGCCTTGCAATGTGCATAATTTCTCCTCTTACTGAGGACTACTGTGCTCGTGAATAATGGTTGGAAACCTCCTTACCTGTTTGCCTGATAAGTTCCATGCATCCTTTTGGTGTACAGGGAATAAAGCAGTCTCCAAGGTCCCCTCTAGAGAGTTTCCCAGCATTGATGCTACTTAAGCTGCATTTTGAAAGAATAAAGGCCATGTAAGACTCCCAGCCTCATGATTACCGTTCAAAAAAGGTTGTCTTTCTGGAGTAGCTGTCATGCCCTCCAGGGGTGAAGTCAGTTTACCCATCTACATCCTTCTCAGGTGCAACAGCATTGGTTATTTTTTCTGTATTGATGGGTTTATCAGAGTCAAGCGGCAGCTGCACTATAAAGCCATGAACAGCAGGGTCTCCATTCAAAGAGGCAATGCACTTGAGGACCTACAAGTAAAGACCAAAAACCTAAGGGGCTTATAAACTGAAATATGACTGATGCAAAGGAAAAAGCATAATCCTATCTGGATTAAACAATACAGACAATATGTTTAGTTTTTCCACCCAAGGGTATAAATTATTCACATTTTTTTATTTTTTAGAAAAACACCTGTTAAAGTCTCTTAATTTTACATAGTAGTGTTTTAGTTTTCTTTTAAAAACAAACCAAAACAAACAAACAAAAACTCAGCAGGTTCCAGTTCTTTTTTTCATGAGTCAATATCTATGGGCAAGTAGTCTTTTTTTTTTTGTAAGATAAAAGGGCAAATGCAAGTTCATCTTTTGAGCTCAAAATCAAAGTTGTAGACAGCAATGAAAAAATACATATTACTTACATCGGCTTCTGTTGCTGTGTTTGGCAGTTTTATGTGATTGGCACTGATCCCAATCTGCAAATAAGAATACCAACAAATTATCTGATTTCTGAATCGACATTAGAGACTGAACTGGTTACTCCCCGAGTCCAGCCCAGTCACAGCTACATTCTGTCACGTCTCCCAGGTCTATCTCCCGTTGCTGTTGTTGCAGTCCTATTATTTGGAAATAACATCAATGGAAGAGAAGAAAGATTAGTGCTTTGCCTACTTATATTAGTCCATACTTCAACTGTCCTATTCACCTTTTGACATGACAGCATACTGCCTTGAAATGCCAACAAAGATTCCAGGTATCACCTAGGGACACAGGGATTCATCTATGTTCCCATCCTTCTGTAACATGTAACGTACCGCTTGATGACAGATGCAAGGCAACTGCAGGTACAAGACATTCAGGGAAGGGAAGAGCATGGCCACAGGTCAGGAAAGACAGAGCATCATCACTTCAGACATGTATAATCTAAGATCACACAGAAGTGGCACCAACCCATGCTGCTGTTACTGGAGCACCCACTGGGCTGTCAGGTTACACACCTACATTACTCCCTGTAATGAGGAATTCAGGCCAACACTGGTTTCTTGAATATGGGTGAAGTTTGGACAAAACTATTTGATTTGCATCTGTTTTTTCACATTCAGATTTGACCTACTGCAGGAGGATAAAAAGGAATATTAAGAGTTTGTGCATTACCTCAGCAGCAGCCTTCAGCTTCATATTAATGTAGAGGTTCGAATCATCCCGATTTCCAACCTAAGGTTGAAAAGACAGTTGAGTCACTCTGCAGAGATCCAGTCACAGGCTGTGATGGGCTTAACCCTTGGCTTCCTTTGAGCTGCACCAAGGAGGCAGAGGAATTCCTGAATAACTGTAAAACACACTGATAGAGGCTGTAAGTAGCTGTAGTAACACAAGTGTTCTTTTAAGAGGCAGCTGAGGACAAATTGTCTGATCTCCTGCAGAAACACTATTTACACCTGTTGAAAAACCTTAGAAACACAGTGCCCTCCAAAGCAGAAAATACTGTCTGCCATGACAGCTGAGAAAGTTAAATCTCTAGCTGATTAAGAGGATCAGCAGGTGCTGATAACATCCAATTATCTGACTAAGGCTTTCAAAAAGTTGGGCCTCTTTGATACCCAGGACTCTTAATTATAAGCACATACATGTGCCTTGATGGAGAAATTTCTTCCACTGCTCTTTTGTACCTTGAGAATTTTCCTGCCAAGGAAAAAAAAAAAAAAAAAATCAACAGAACAAGAACAAAGTGATGCACAAAGAGAAAGCAGTGAGTGGAACACATGCCTCTAGCTTTTGGCAGTATTGGGTGATTACAGTACAACAGCATTTCAGAAGGTTGCTTGTAACATCCAATATGATTTGTTAAAGGTAATACTCCTTGTAACCATAATAAAATGGGCAACAAATAAGGAAAAGCTGATAAGCAAACTCTTTTTCCCCCCTGATACTTGGGATCCATCCCTGGTTCTCACATAGCTTACATGCCTGCCCTTTAAAGTCTGCTGGCCTTAGGAAAAGGTATGCCTCATACAGGGTGCAAAAGAAGAAAGAGAGTAAGTATTAGGAGATGTCAGCAAACAGACTGTTATCTTGTGCAAAAGAGGATATTCCTGACTACAGGACAAGGGGAAAAAAAAAAATTAAAAAAAGGAGTAGTTGACTTATTCTTTGAGCTCAGAGGACACCAGATACCTCTCATATTGTGTGGGGTGCTACGTATCAGAAACAGTGAGCTGTCCTGACCTAACTTAAAAACAGAAAACTGAGAATATTAGTGTTAGGAGATGAACTCCAAGCCCAGACTGTTCGCTGGCATACAAAAGTGTCAAAGAGCAAGAAGGCTGTAAAGGCCTCTGAGACAACCCAGGATTGAAGACGACACATGTCAACTAAGAAAAAACTCCAGTTACACCAGAAGACTGCAGTTTTTGAAGACAATTTACAAGGTCAGCAGTTTGGCAACTTCCCTCAAATCATCCCTTGTTAATTTTAAATAGAGGACCATCCTCCTCCTTTCTAAACACCTGAAGACAAGTCTTCTGTATAGATGATCTTCTTAAAGCTAATGGAAAAGAAAACTAGGAAAAAAACCCACAAATATGTTCCTGGCACTGAACAGAAGCATGGTTTTTGTGTACTACAGTGATCTTAGCACTGGAATCAGGCACCAAGAGCCCTTCAGGAGCCCAAAATACTGGATAAGAACAGAAGCCACTTCTCTAATCAGCCACTTCCAGAGCATCATTCTTTGTGGCCAACAGTTCCTTCCTGACGCATGACATTTGCTACTGCCAGTCAGTGTTTGGAGACTTGGAATAGAGCCTATGAGTGCTGCTCTTTCTTAATAGGCAAGAAGACCACTTTGAACATTAGGTTTATGAAATGGTCAAACAGAGGACTGCAAGGGTTGGATGAAAGAAGAAAGTCCAACCAATATCACAGAACTGTGTTACCAGCCCACAGGGAACTCTGCTCTTCTGTTCCATATAAACTGTTACCATTTGCAAGTGTATCGGGTCTGACTGAGCTGGAGTTCATTTTCCCCACAGCAGCACTCCCAGTGCTGTGCTTTGCACTGAGAGCTGGAAAGGTGTTGATAACACACCCGTGTTGTGGCTACTGCTGGGCAGGGCTCACACAGCACCAAGGCTGGTTTTCAACATCCCCCCTGCAGTGGGATGGGGTGGACAAGATCTTGGGAGGGAACACAACCAGGACAGCTGACCCAAACTGACCAAAGGGCTATTCCATGCCATACGATGTCAGCTGAACTATAAAAGCTAGGAAAAGGAAGGGGAGGAGATTGGCTTGTCCTCTGGAGCAACTGCTGTGCGTCTGGAGCCCTGCTTCCTGAAAAGGGGCTAGACATCTCCTGCTGGTGGGAAGTAAGAGATTAAATCTGGTTTTCTTTTGCTTCCACAGGTGGCACTGCTTTGCTTCTTCATCAATCTGCTTTTGTCTTAGCCCACAAATTTAATCTTATTTTTCTTCCCCCTAGTCCATCTGAGAGGAGAGGGAGAAGTGATAGAGCAGCTCAGTGGGAATCTGGCATCCAGCAGATGTCAAACCATCACAGCAAGTCAGCTTTGATGAAGCTCATCAGTTGTGCACTTTACCACTGCAAAGCAACACAGATTTTCTGTAGCTGTCATTAAAGAAAACAATACCTGTAAAATTGCCAGTCCTGGTCTGAAGCCTGGATATTTCTCTTTCATCTCAATAACTTGGTTCTTTAGTCTCTCTCTCACTTGTCTGGGGGGGGGGGAGGTGAGGGGAGGGAGAGAAAAAAAGAAAAAACAAGGTAGAAGTTAACCAAGGTGCTGCATTCTCATACAGTGGTTAAGTCAGAAGTTGAAAA
>JANIJG010010938.1:55232-104405 GCA_024611175.1 Megaceryle torquata | reverse complement strand
AGGTTGGCCGGGGCTCTGAGCACCCTGCTCTGGTTGCAGATGGCCCTGCTCCCTGCAGGGGGTGGGACCAGATGACATTGAAAGGTCCCTTCCAACCCAAACCATGATTCTACACCACTTTATAGGCGTGCTTGGCTGCCCATAGTGCCTGTGGTTTTTAGCATGTCAAGGTGGGTCCTGTGCAGGCTCTGTGCACACAGAGCTATCAGAGCCATCTGAGAACTACCTGACTCGTAGCCATGGCTAAACACACCACTGCAGAAGAAGTCAAACAAGCCCAGCTTCTTTCTTCTGTGAAGCCTCAAAGTATAGCAAATCATACCAGGAGAGGTGGGATCCCAAAGGAAGATTACAGTTTAATAGGGAGATGCTAAGTGGGAGTCACCTCTTTTGAGCACATATAATTGTGAGAAGGCTCACGGCTGAGTGACTGCAAGGATGTGGTTGCAACAAAAAAACCATCCTGCAGTTCCCTGCACTATTGCAGGTTCATGTGGAAATGACCTTACTCCCCAGTGTGATGCACTGTTAGGAGACCCAAATTCCACCAGTTCCAATTCCCTGCTGCCCAGATGCGAGTGTTGGGGAAGCACAGGAACAGAACAAGGGATGACCTGGACTGAGAAGACATCCCACCCTGCAGACATGCCCATCTGGGCATACGGCACAGTTTGTGTGACTGCACACACACCTGGAGCACAGCTGGGAAGCTCAGGCTTTGCTGGATGGAGTCCAGGCTTCCCAGGCTGCTTTCTGCTTGCAAGCTCCTGCCATGAGGCAGGCCCTTCTAATTGATGATCCAAGCATCTCGATTGCCTTTGCAGAAAGCATGGTTGGGAGTTTGGTTTGTGCACTGAGAAGACTCTTGATCTTGTCACTGGTCAACAAGCTATCAGGCAGGATTTGCCAGATGTGCACCTTTAGACTAGACCCTCATTAGTGCTTCCTTGGTAAAACTGAGGAGGTCTGGTTCCTCTCCAGTGCTAACTGGAAACTGAACAGCAGGTAGGGTAGGAACTCGGCTCCAGAGCAGCTTAGCAGCAAGCCTTCATCATACTCGGTTATGGAAAAGCATAATAAAGCAAAATATGGTTCCCCTCCAGCACCCTCCAACCCCTGGTGCTGTGGCGTGAGCCTGATTCAATCATTTTCATTCAAATGGGTTTGAAACAAAACTAAGGCTTGGGATGTCACTTTTTAAGCTTAAACAGTGCTCTTTTTCAGTATGTGTGTCAGCTGGCTGAGGATTTTTCATACTTTTGTACATTTTCTGTAAAAAATCATGAACCGAACATCTCCACATGGGCATGTTTCTCCATTGCACCTTCAGGGATGGGGCTGGTTCCTTCCTCCCCCATCTAGAAAGTTTCCCAATGACTTCAGTCTCCCTCCTCTCTTATAAGAGGGAACATATGACATCTCAATGGCCACAGCCAACTGGGGACACCCGTGGTGACAGGAGACTAAGAGCATGAGGCAGCACAAGAGACAGCCCTCTGTCTATACTCCTCTAAGATTTTCCTGGTGAGGATCTGGACTTAGTGTGCAATCAGAGCCCCAGAGAGTGTCCCTTCACTTCCATTTCCAGATGAGACACAAGATCCCCACAAAGCAGAGAACAGATGAGTGATGGGAGCACAACCCTGTGTATCCCATGACTACATCTGCACTGTCAGATTTGATGGGCAGGCTCTCCAGGAGAAAGAGACAAAGAAAAGAAGAGGATGAGCTAACATCATGCATCGGGAACAATGGCAGCATTGACTGCTGCTGATCCCCAAAAAGGCTGAAGCTGGAACAGGGTTTAAGAGAAGGGAAGAAATAATCACTTCAGGTCTTTGGCTGATTTCCCAGTAGGTCCTGTAGATGCATGCTCCATTTAGAGCATCAGAGGAAGTGTCAGTGGATGTGCACTCTTCAGGTAAAGTCTGTCTTGATAAAGAAGTGAACAAATACCATTATCTGAGGAATAAATCTCTGCTTCACATGTTCTGAAAAAGACAATCTTTTCCTGTTCCTTGGCCGAGTGAGTTCCACCAGCCCTTGACATGCATGGCTCATCATTTCCTCTCAGCACTTTAAGCGAGAGGCCTGTAGACAGAGGAGGGTGATCGTTCCCTGGGGCAAGACCAGCTGGAAACAATTACTTGTAGGGCTGAGCTGAGATGTCTGGGAGTGGGTAACCTTACAGTGTGGATCTGGTGGCGGAGGGATCAATAGAGGATGTAACCAGTTGCTTTTCCAGTAGGAAAATGAAGGCTGCCAAGCACCACAATTCGGGGTAACTCAGAAGAAGAAACAGATGTCAAATGTGACAAGGGTAGTGGCATTAAATGCTTGGTAGGTCCAGCAGAGCTCTGAGCCAAGATCTCAGCCCAGCTCAGGTCCACAGATCTGCACGGTCACCGTCAGGAAGCTCAGACTGCGTAAGAGGGGGCAAGATCTTCATCCAGCTCTTGTCTTCCACTCACCTCTTTCCAGGAGACAGCCACAAGAGGAGAGGAATTGGCCACTTCTCAAGACAAGTTAAACCCTCACTTTAAAAAAAAAAGTGCACCTTAATTCTAGCCTGACTTTCTACACGTCTTGCTTCGTAGCCCTGAACACTAAATTAGACCTTTTTCTGTGCAACTAAAGAGCCCTCTACTGTCAGAAATCTCCCTCCCGTGCAGATAGTTTATGAACCTCTACCAGCTGACTGCCTAATGACACCTTGATGAAGAAAACAGACTAAATCTGTTCAGTACTTTGCTTTAAGGCAGGTTTTGGGGAAAACAGTGCTTTTTGATATGTGTGCTTTGCTGTTGGTGGTGACCCCTCAGACAAAATTTGGGATCCTGATCACATACAGTCATTAAAAATCCCATCAGTTATCTTATAAGGTCCAGAGTTGTTGGCCTCAGCATCTCATCCCAACTCCATTGAGGGTGATCCCTCCCTTTTGAAGTAGCTTTTCCCTGGATTTTCATAGATGGATATGTTCATTCCTAGTGTGCAATGATGATTCCCTGAAATCTTCACCCTCCAAAACCCCACAGCAAGCTGCCTCATGGGTACTTATTCAAGCAAGTAACCCACTGTGAGCAATGTCCCTCCTGGGCCACAGCAGCCTTCTGTGTCCATCAAGAGTGTCAGAGACCCATGGACAGCAGTGAGTGGGAGTCTGCTGCCTTGGAGCCTCTGACTGTGTGCTGTCTCGTGTCCCTTCTTCATTTTGGAAGAGAAAAGTTGTGGAACTGTCCCCATCCCCCGCGGAGTGTGTGAACACCACGCGAGGAGGAAGGGACCTGTATTTCCATTCTCCTGTTGATCACGTTGCTTGGCAAACAGGCCAGCCTTCATCTTCCTCTTCCTCCTGCTCCTCCTTGCTCCTCAGCCTCTCTTGGTGATGACAGGCATCATACAGTGAATAGGACAGGAGGAACTACTCTCATATGACCTTCTGACCCGAGAACAGACTAACCATCCAGCAATGTGACAGCCAATCAATGGGCCTGATTAATTAACTCCTAATAAGTTAATCTGAGCACTGAGGCAGAGAGAAGGCCTCCTGGTGAAAGCAGCCCTCTGACGCCTTGCAGGCAGGGGAAGGAAATCGATTCCCTGCCTGCCCCATTTATCACAGCAAAACAATGATTTTCATTGAATAACGGTGCTGGCTAGATGAAATGTCACCATGTCATTGGATGGGGAGGTGTGGGGGCCACTGCTCACACTGCTGAAGGGTCCTGGAGCACCTCTCCTGTGTGGATGATGAATTGATGTAGGAAAGGAAAGATGTAAAAAAAAAAAAGAAAATCACACAGGAAAGAAACTTTGAATAACAGTGTAGGAGAGCCTCTTCCAACGAGGCACTCCAGGAACCACCACCAGCGCCCTGAATGTGGTGGGGGAGGGGACTGCACTGGATGATCTTTCAAAGTCCCTTCCAATCCCTAATATTCTGTGATTCTGTGTTCAGCACTCAAATGCCCCTCTTCACTCATGTAGTTTCTGAAACGGGAGGGGAAGGGGATTACTGCAAACAGCCTCCTTTGTCTGCTGAGAGGACAGTTTGAAGGTCCAGAAGCAGCTCAACTTTCTCAGAAGTTCTGGCAGACAAGATCTGACAGAGATGTAGAGTCCATTGGAGGGGCTTTGACAGGGATATGTGCTGCCAGTTGCCTGAGGTGGGCAAGCACTGAGCAGACAGGACATTGTGAGTGCCAGGAAATGATGCCCGTGAATCTGATTTCACGTTACCATTGTCATGTCCTGGGACTCACAGGAGACCCTGCCACCACGCTGCACATCCCATGTACCCTTGCTGTATTCGGTGTGAGGAGAGTAGAATGACTTTTCTTGTGAATGGGGCCATTCTATTCACTGCATGTATGTCCAGAGGACCTGGACACACATTGGTCAGGTTCCCATTCAGCTTTGCAAGTCCAGGATTCAGGGCTTGTGGGAACCTGTCCTCTTTGCATTGCTCTGTTCTGTCCTCGCAGAGATGAAAGGAAGACCGTATATTTCATTTACTACCCAGACAAGCTCAGTGGAACACTTCTAGCAATTTTTGATAGTGTGACGGGGGCTCAGAAGGCTCCTGAATTCATCCCTGTCTCCTGCCTAGCACAGCCCCCACTCTGCAGCAGACAGCAGCAGGGCATGAAGTAGCAGGGATCTCCATAACCTCTGAGCAGATTGCTCTTCCTCGCAGGATGAAAGCACATATTCCCCTGCTGTCATTGACCTTTCATTCTTGATTCCAGTATTTCCCTCTTCCTCCTGCCCTTCCTTCTCCAGCTCTCTGCTCAACTTCCCTGCATGTCCTTCTGCTCCTCCCCAGGAGCTATCCTGCCTGGTTTTGACTCAGGTGCCTCTTCTGTCATCCTCAAACTTTATTCTCCCACCCCGGGGGCACAACAGACCTCTGGCAGCCCACTTGCCCTCCCACATAATTTGATTCACCATTCTGGTTTGACCAGAAGAGCTTGTTAATCACCTTTATCCCCTCCTCTGTCCCTGACTCTGGTGCTACACTCTCCTCTTTGAACATAACCATCAGGCTCAGTCTTATCTCCTCCTCTGCCAGCGTATGACTGACCTCATCAATACATTCAACTTCTATGGCTTCAGCAAGCTGCTCTATTTTGGCCAAGTTGACCATGTATGTGCTCCATAGCTAATACATGGTTAATCAGCTTCACAGAGCCCTCTTCTGTTCCTAAGACACATCAAGGAAACACAAGATTATCTTCCCTCTCCTGTCACTTTCCTTCCTCCTGCTTCTGCTGCCCTCTGCCAGCCGTCCCCCACCCGACTGATAGCTCCCACAGCATTTCCTTTGGAGGGCCTTTTACATTCCCTTGTGAAGTTCCTCATGGCTCTAATGCTGGTACCTCCTCTTCTCGCTCCACACCTTATCTGCAGTCACACACACAGTGGACTCACCCATCCGTCTCTGAACAACTTCCTTTCATCTTGAGCAGAAGTTTTATCTTGTGCCTTTAATGTCTCCTAATGGATAACTAGGCATCACTCCAGCTGATGATCACCTTCAAACTCATCTTAGAACACTTCTTCACCATGACACCTGCCTGGGTAGAATGGATTGCCCCAGGAGGTGCCAGTTTCTCCCCCTCCATATACAGAGGAGATTAGACAGCTCCCTTTCAGAGGGCTGGGGTTCATGCAGATGCACCCCCGTCCCCACATGCGCACAGAGAGTTAACGTGCCATGACTGATGCTCTCTAAATTCAACGCCTGGCACCTTGCATGCCAGCTTCCCTGTGCAGATCTTTGATGAAACCTAGCGTTTTGTGATTGCAAGGTCAAGTGCAGGCTTTAGAGTACAGTACAAAGTGTGAAATCAGTCTGGTGAACGCTGCAGCGTCTGGGCTAAGAATGCGGTTTCACAAGCAGCATTGTTTGATTTAGCCGTTACAACAATAATCTTGAAGTAATTCAATTTTTCTGAGAGTTGGTGAATGGCTGATGAATTTGCCAGACCCCTTCAGGCATGGTTTTGTTGTTAACATTCAAAGTATTTAATGATGTGCACCATGTCTCAGGTTGATGGTTGAATTACCTTTTTTTTTTTTCTTTACTTACAGAAAATTCTTACATCACTTCTTAATCAGGATTGTCACAGATAGCAACCAAGGCATGCACAGAGAGGCTTTGTGGTTGAATAATCATTCAAATTAAACTGGTTTGTAAATAACAGGATGGGGGATGGGGGGGTTTTGTTGGGGGGGGGGTGTTTGTTTGGTTTTGGTTTTGTTTTTTGTTTTTGTAAAAAATAAAATAAAATAACTATTTGAATACCAAAGTTCTCATGCAGACTATCAAACATTTATGAAGAGGAGTAAATCACATTCAGGGCTTTATCTTATAAATTTGTTCAGAAACAATTTTTGTTCCTGTTTTGCGTAAATCCATCTTGGCTGACTGCTTACAGAGAACATCTGTGAAGGACTGGTGAAGATGGGCCCATCAGAACCTCCCTTTCAAAGTGAATAGGTATCCAAGCAAGCCCTTACCCAGTATTCACTCATCCTCTCCACACTCCATTGAAATGAAAGGCACCAAAAAGTCTTCAAGAAGTCATCTAAGAGGATCCCTCTTTCCAGGCTGGTAACTCTGCAGCATCTCCATGTGTGTTCAGGCCAACAATGAGACCAAACAATGCTTGTTCAGTGCTTTTGATTTGTTACTCTGCCTTCCCGATGTTTCTATTGTGTCTTATTTCAACTTCTAGCAAGACAAAATATCTTCAGAACACCCTTGGTTACCCTCTGTTCAGCACCAACGAGGTCACCTGCCCCATGAATAAAAACCAGGCACAATGACAATGACGTTGGTGCCATCATTTGAGAAAAAGAGGATTCACCAGTGACACCTTTACAGCCTGGCGGGGCTGGCCGGTCCGTGCTGCATGTGTGAGCCTACGGGAGGTAGTGTGAGTGTGCTGCGTCCCTGGCTAAGCTGATCACTCGCTGGGTGCACAGCTGCCTAAGGAGAGGTCGCACCAGAGTGAGCAGGTTATGGGGACGTGCCATCCAGGCAGTGTGATAACTGATACTACATTGCCTCGATAAAAATTGTTCCTTAAACAGCAGGCTGGAAAACATAAAAACAGTTTAGATTCTGGAGAGCTTAGTGTCTCCATGGATTTAATGAGGCTCCAGACACTCCTCCTTCATTGCAGTATCTCAGGGGATAGATTAAGTGTCCACACAGTGTTTTCTGGTCTCTGGGTTCCTGCTCTAGAAATCATTTTTGGCCAGTTATCTTCATGTCTCATTAGCATCACATTAATCTAAACATAATGGGTGGTTTGCCTGCAGAGTCTGAGCACCATAAACAGACACTTGATGGCCAAAACCAAGACCCTTCTGCTTTAACTGCATCAAATATGATTGTTTCACTACTTAGTTTGCTATTAAACAAAGTGGCAACACATGTAGATTGAATGAGCCGCTGCCATCCAGAAGCCCAGCATCACCATTAATGTTTTCAGGGAACATCTGCTTGAAGGACACAACCTTCAGGAGAGGCCATTCCGTGTTGCTCACACTTGCCAGGCACAGAGACTGTGGTGGCTGCTGTCTGACATGCAGGCAGGTTTCCAAACGCTTCTCTGCCTCAGCCCTGTTTAGCTGTTCCTGCCACCTCATCCACAGGCTGAATCCTCCTGGGTCCTGAGAAGGGTGGTTCAAGCTCCCCAAGTGTAGGTGGCATGCTGGGGGCATGACGACCACCAAAAGTATCAGTTACTCTATTTCTAGGGCCTGGATATGTGACTGAGCCATCTGATGTGCCCGGGGGGTGTGTGAGGACTCACTTTCAGCATTTTGATGCAGAAACAAAGGTAATTCCAGGGGGGTCATTCCTCTTGGCTAGAAACGTTGTGCGGTGCATAGGGAATGGTTTGACTCAGGTCATTGGTTTATTAAAAATTCAAGACAGAAATGTAGTTTTTCTGGGTATTTCTTGATTTCTATCTCCTCCAGATCCACATGCGCATGTGGCATTTGGAAACAAACATCACAATGACTTTCAGTTTCTTTCCAGCTTTTGGAGGAAAAGTTTGATTAGTTTATAATTTTATGCATAGGCCTGGCTTTTCTCCTTCTCTTCTCCACGGGTCCATGCATGCTTGCGTTTGTACAACGAAATAACGTACTGAGGGAAAATACAGCTTGAGAAGTGAACTTTGTAGTTGGTTTTGAAGAGGGCCAGGCCCGTAGCCACACTTCTCTGCCGCGGTAGGCAGCCTGTGGCCACACTCTCTGATGTCTCTCTCGATTCATAATCACAGCAGAGGTGGCAACTGTCATCCCCATCCCACTGTGTCTTTTAACATTCGCTTTTCTTTTTCTTACAGTGTCCCACTGAGGCAATTAAACAGAGCGGGGAATTAAGCCGGGCTCACAGCAGGGCGGCGTTTCCACAAGGGTCTTCTTAATGATGCTTTCCTGGCTGAGACCTTTGCTGGGTCCAGGTTCATTGGCTGCCTTTGGTGGAGACTCCTCCATACGTCCTTGGCAAGGCACAGCCTTGTCCCACCCTCCCGGTCAGTGGGACCATCAGTAATGACTGTCGTTGTGCTACAGTTTCTCTGAGGTGTTTTTTGTGGTTATATACAGACCAGTGTTATGGGGAGAGGTTGGATGGAAATTTGTGAGTTACTGCCAGGGGCAGGACTGTGGCTTTGGGGTAAGGAGAGCTTGCAGCCTGGGCAAGGTGGGCTGGAATATTTTGCACATATCTCCATTACCTACAAGTCAGAAAGTTGCCCTTTCTTGCCTGGTTGTCTTCAGCAATGTTGCTCCTTGCTAGGCTCAGGGACCAAGGCTGGGAAGACCTGCTTGCTCCCTCAGCCCCATCCCTTGATGGTCAACCTCATACCTCAAGCACAGCATTTACTTCAACATGAGCCCTGAGAGGTTGATGCAAAATGGCCACACCAACATGCACAAGCTCCAAGGGTCCCTTGACAGCAACACACTTGCATCATAACTATCCTTCCCCCAGCCGTGGCATTTTGTGCTAGTCTAGCATTTCTTGTTGGCTCCTGATGAGCCCCACCAACCACACTGATGGCCATTCCCAGTCACTTTTACTTGAACCTGTCCTAAATATTCCAATCCACTTTAATTGCAACTAATGGACCTGTAAGTGCAGGTCTGTTAGCAATATGTCACAGAATGCCTGCCATATGCTTCATGTTGCCATCCTGAGGGGCCTCTTCTCACCCGCTTGTCACAGTTCTGACCAGACACACTTTGCTGAAGCCACCGGCCTCTGCATGGAGGCTACCGTGTGTGAAGCAGGTGGACGGACAGACAAGCCACGGAGTCGGTAGGTGTATTTCCAGTCAGATTTGGGGCTCTGGAAGGTAGCAGTTCTGGTGCATAGTGAGCAGAGACCTTGCCAAAGTGTCTTGTCTTCCCTTTCTCAGCGTGTGCAGGGCAAAGGAAGCCAGCTACTGGAGTGGGTGGATCAAGAATGGTTTTTTGGTTCTGTGGACTGTAAATTCTCAGGATAATTTGTCCTCCACAGGGGAAAAAAAAAAAATAAAATTCTAAGCTTCTCCAGAATGTTTCATTCCTAAGAAAAACTTTTGGTCTAGATCTGAACATTCTTTTTGATGGAAAAGTTTACTGCTGAGGTGGGAGCTCCTAAGCATCAGCATCCCTCTCCCCACAGCACACACTGGCCAGTTCAGCCTGCCCCTTTTCCAGCGCTGGTGGGACACACAAAGGCCCAGCACCACCCAGCCACTGTGGCTGCAGGTCAGAGAAAAGGTCGAACCTTTGCAGCCGTCAGTGCCAGAGAGCAGCCACCTTGCTTCAGAAGCTGAGTATTTCCAAGTGAAGTTTCAGGCTCCCAGACTCTCCCTTTTCCTCTCTCCCCAGCCTATCCTTTGACTTGCAGTTGCTCCTTGCCTCTGTGGATCTCAGCAGCCTTGAGTGCTCCTCACTACAAATTCCTCAGACCACCACGTGGGCACAGCCCCTGAGAACACTGCAGCTGTATCTGTCTGGACTCTGCCTGGTGCAGCTGCAATGAGACCATCATTTTTTACAAGGACCCACACAGAAAAGAACAGGGGTAGTGGGTACAAGTTACTCCAGGGGAGATTCCAGTTGGACATAAGAGGAAAATCTTTCACAACGAGGACAATCAGACATTGAAATAATGTCCCCAGGGAAGTGGTGGAGTCCCCAAAACCAGACACTTCTAAGATCCAGATGCACAGGGTGCTGGGCCATCTTGTCTAGACCGTGTTTTTGCCAGGAAGGGTTGGACCAGATGATCCTTGAGGTCCTGCCCAACCTGATATTCTATGATCCTATGATCATAACAAACAAGAACTGGGTGTACTCCTTTCTTGTGATAGGTCCAGCTTGGGAAGCCTGATGGAGCAATATCTCAGCTGAAGGACAGAAGAGTTGTCCTCGTGGTACAACAGCATTGTTTCCCTGATGTAACCTGATGTGTGCTGGAGACAGACAACCACCCCAGAGGCACATGGGAGCACAGAAAGTGAAGTTTTCAGTCTGTCGGCGAGAAAATGAAGGTATCAGTGGGCAGTCCTGGAACTGGTGATTTTGCATTTTAATTCATGTGTTCATGTTAAAAATGTAGGTGTTCCACGAAGCAAAAAGAAAATCATATCATTTTAGTAACAGATGAGAAACTGGGCCAGCCCCATGCCTCAGTGTGCCCCAAAGGGAACGTCCTCCTTCATTCAAGGCAGAGCTGCAGCCTGCAATAAAAAAGTCACAGCTTGGAAAGGAAAGCAGAGGAGATGATGTGTCCAAGAAGTGGTGTGTGCAGTCTGGATCTTCAGTCCAGGCTTCCTTCCTCTGCAGAGGGTTTGAAGATAGTGGGCCTCCAAAGAGAGCACCATGGCAATAGACCCTCCTCACTGCAGAGCTCTTTCATGCTTCATTTCACTTGGGCAAGATGTTCTACTCCTTGAATGCCACCAGATAGTTCATTCCTCGAAAGATGCTAATTACTGCTGATTGGTTTATTAGCTTGCTGCCAAGAATCCATAATTTTCCTAGGAAAGGCAACACCAGCCAGATGCTTCTTGATCAGAGAACTGCAGGGATTAACTCTTTGTGGTCTGCAGCATCTGAACACTGCTTAGAGGCAGGGCTGGCTCTGGGGCTTGGCTAGCAGCAGGTTATACCTGCAAATCATCAGCACCTAAATTTAGGGTGTCACAGACAGCTCTGGTGACTTCCCTGACAGCTGTAACTTACTTTTTTTTTTTTTTTTTAAATTCCAGCATGTGCACATCCAAAAGTATGTGCTGTGCAAGCAATTCTGTTGTGCTTGTTGACTTCTAAGTACCTACATTCAGTGGCTGCCTTTCCAGAAACACCCTTACCACCACATTCTGCTTTCCCAGGTGGACTGTAGCTCCACAGAAGGAGCTTGGGAGCACTGGTATGACCAATGCTGGTCTCTGATAACTGATGGTCCCCATACCATCCCTGGAGACATTCAAGGTGGGGCTTGACAGAGCTCTGAGCACCCTGCTCTAGTTGAGGATGTCCCTGCGCTCAGCAGGGGGGTTGGACTGGATGGCCTCTGGAGGTCCCTTCCAGCCCAGGCTTTTCTATGTTTCTATGTTTCTATACCATCTCCAGATCTTTCATGACCAACAGCTATATCCCTGCTCCCCACTCTTTCCTTGCCTGCTTCAGTCTCTCCTTCTCAAGGACAGTGGATACTCCTTTTCTCCTTTTCTGTCTCTGTCCACTCTCCATACATCCCAGATTGCTTTCTTCAGCCATGCATCCCTTTCATCGGACTCCTTTGGGGCCATCAGCCCCCTGTCAGAGTCACCTGCTCCACGGTCTTCCAGCCCAACCTTTGTGTCTCAGCCTGACCAGCCAGGTCACTGCTTTCCAGGCTCAGAGTTAAGGCAGAGAAATGGTGAGTAGAAGTTCTTGGATTTGCTGGGGGACATAGTCACCAAGAGTACAATACATCCAGCAGTGGCTCCTGTCCTACCTACCCATGCAGGCAATGCCAGCTGAAAGGCTACAGCAGACACTTTTGCTTTATTCAGGACACTCCCAGGGCTTGTTTCTAGAATTTTGAATCTCCGTGGTGTCTCCTCTGAGGTCTGCAGGAGCACCAGCGAGGCAGTGAGGGAGTAAGTTGGACTGGCTACAACACCACCACCCTTCCTGAAGACTAGCACTCCCATTTCCCCAGCTTGATCTGTTTCACCTCCTCCCTATGATTGAGCAGTGGAAATTTTGCTTTCCAGTGAGGAAAAGCTACTTCTCAGGAGTATTCAGAAGGTGTCAGTTGTTTTCTACTGCTTAACCAATGTCCTTTGAATTTTCAGGGGCACACCCAAGATCTCAAAATCACCTACCAGCCAGCAAACCTCTATTGGCATAGGGCTTCTTGGCCCATCAAAGGCCAAGGCTGAGTTTTGTGCTGACACACAGTGACCAAGCAGCTGGAGACCAACATCTTCCATTGCCCGAGGTTTCCCAAAAGCTCATCCTGTCCAGGCAGTAATGTCATGGCTTTGAATCCTGTGGTTTTGCTTAACTTTTCTGGTAGCAGCAGATGACCTCCCCTTGCTCTCTGTACCTCAAAGCACCTTTGACTTTGATTTGATCATGTGCTGTTTATCCACTCTGGATCACACGCCTCCTCGTGGCCACCACACTGATGATTAACTGGGTTTCCAGCACGACCCCCCGCTCCTTCCTTCCACGCTTTCCAAGACGCGGTCCCCCACCGTGTAATTGCAACCTGTATTCTTTGTTTCTAGACAGTGACCTTGCATCCAGCTGTATTATACTGCATCTTGTTTGATTGTATTTGCTGCGCCAGGCAAGGCAGATTGATTGTGAACTATTTACTTCAGCTATTCACTCTTCATTATTCACAGTATGAGATTCATCCCATAAATGAGGGAACGGGCTAGAATTGCTCTTTATTGGCTTTGCTCCTTGATCATGTTCTGAGGCTTTTATAAACAGGAGGAGGGAAATTACAGGTATTTCAAAATAGCCACACAAATATATCCTGCATCAATTTGTTTTAGTGAAGACATGCCTCCTGGAACTGATTCAAAAATTAGACTGGAAAAAAAAAACCACTGTGATCTCCTTTTCTCTTTTCTCCCCTTTTTCATAGCTGATGACCATTTACTGGAAGCAAATACCTATGTCTGAAAAATCTCAAACCACAGTAATGTACATTTAGGTGTTTTGGAGATTTTAATGTTTATGAAGGAGAAAAAAAAAAATATATATATATGTCACTTTTGTAAAAAGCAGATCCAAAGTGCTCTGATCCCATTTGGAGGTGTCACTGCCCCTTCCTTTCCACCTGCCAATGAAGTGGTAACAACCAAGCCATGTCGAGTCTTCCAGCTCCTTCTGTTTCTGCCATCTACATTAGCTTCACATCTCTTGGCCTGGTTTTACAATAAGGGGAATTTCCAAATGCTTTCCCATTCAAGAATAAGATACATTGGGGACTGATTCACATCCAAGAGCAAATATGAGGAGGTACATTCAGCTCTCAGCTGGCCAAGGACTGCAAATGATTGGGCTATTTAAGTAATTTCTAGGAAATGAGCTGGGAGGGTAGTGTTCAATCAGTGGCAGTCACAAACCCATTAAATGGCCATGCTGGTTGGATCCAGGCAATGGTGCTGTGAACTGCACAAACATGAGGAACAGATATTCTCTCTCCCAAGGAGCTTACAGTCAAATTGACTTAATATTCACTTTGCGAAATTCTATCCGAAAAGCCTTTTCCTTCCCAGCAAAGCCACTTTTCAAAGTGCTGTGTCTGAGTGGTTCGGTTTAAATCCCCAGCACACTTAGATGCCTTTGCAGTCATCAGCCACTACTGTTCTTCACTTAAATCATGCTGAGCACAACCCAGAACTGACAGAGCAGTCGATGGTATAGTTGGGTTTGCACATCCACAACGCAGAACCCCGGTGGGACTGGAATTTATATGGATAATGAGAATATCCAATTAGCAGAGTTAACTCTAATGTGTTTTGGAAAGGACATTACTGAACCTCCTACAGCAGGGCTGAGCCAGTTTCTGACTGCTGCAGTTCGGAGCAGGGTTTGTACGGGAGGAGGAGTCCTGGAGATGTTCTACAGGGTTTGTCAGACAGCACAATGGGCTGCTGCCGCCAGACAGCAGATACTGCTCTAAGCAGGCTGTCCTCTGGTCTGGACATCCCCTAAGGACACTCTCAGCCTTAGGTGAAAAGTGTGTCTGCCAGGATGTTGAGTCCACCCGGGCACCAGGTGCCCCATTAGAAATAGCACAAGGCCAGCTGAAGAACAATGATTCTACCAGAACCGGTCAACTTGGTGCTGGCCAGTCCCTGGGTGTCTGGAAGGTAGAGTAGCAGGTCACTGCTATCTCACATGGAGGATATTTTTAGGCCAGGCTGGAGCCCAGGTGCCTTGAAGCCTCCTCTGCTGCATGCTGAGCTTGGCCATGGGTGTTTTCACCCCTGGAGAACCCTGGCAGGTGCAGGCTCAGGCTGTCCCTGAGTTTTGGACAATACTGCCATCTAGTCTGCAAGCCTGTGAATGCCGAGCTTCTCATACCATTGTTGAAGACCTGCTGGGAACATGGGCACAGGGTCTCACCAAGCCCCCCCAGAAGCGTTGTGCATCAAGTGAACCCCTCCATCCCAGCAGCATCTCCTCTCCCCTGGACAGGAGCAACATCAAGAATGTGCTTCCTCCCTCAGCAAGGCATTGTCCCCCTCCTTGGTGCAACAGCTGGCTGACTGGGCAATGAAACATGAGCAAGGAGGTGTTTGGGATGTCCTGGCCAAGCACTGGGTGTCCAAGGAGGATGATTTCCCTGTTCCTGCATCACACCATATTGCTTGGGGTCACAACAGTCTCCCTCAGGACATCTGAAAGAGGTGTAAAGGGGAACGAACCTTGTTCTCATTTCCTGCACTGTGTGGTATAGCACTGTGCCCTGGCACTGAACCCAGGATGAAGGACATCTCTGGGCTCCAATGACAGCAGTGTCCTCCCCAACGGCTGCATCAGCACCCCCTCAGCTGGCCTCGCCTCCTGCTCTTTCTGTAGCAGCCTATGGCCCTGCTCTTCACATGTCCCCAGACACAGATAGAAGGGTGTTCTTCAGGTGTGCTTAACACTGGTGCCAGAGATGGACTTCTTCTGTGCCACGTTCTCCACAGTACTGCAAACAGCCACGCTTAGCAAATAGATTAACGCCATTGTTTACTCATGAAACACGCATGATAACTCTCAGTTGAGTTAAAAAAAAAAAAGAAAACAACCAGTAAAGTGCACATGAATAGCAGATTGTTAGAGGAGTCTTTCTTTCTATGAACGCACAGAATTTGTATTGTCAGGAAAGAGCAGGGCACCTTTCTGTCTGCTGACTCAGCACAACCTCCAGGAGCTCCACAAACATCTTCCTGCATGTTAAAAGGAGTGACTGCTTGAAATGGCTCTGGTGACCGGGGTGATCCCCGTGACCTTCATGTCCCCTTGGCAATATTGCACGAAATGACTGATGACAGGAAGGCTATGTAGGTCTGGTGGTTAATACACAGACTGATGTCAGTGCATACTTCTTCCCAGCAGCCTCAGAGGATGTTGCAACTTCAGTAGTTTAACAAGCACTTTGAATCACTTATCTAAATAAGCTGAGAAGTTCTGCTTTCCACCCATGGTGCCTGCAGCAGTGTGGAGTGACAGTCTGGACAGTGAAGGATGGACTTAAACATGGATGGACTTAAACAGCCCTCTTCCCTGAATATTTTGGGTCATGGTAAATGCACTGGTAAACCCATGTCCTCATGCTCTGGGACTCACCACATGGACACTCTGGGGTCTGAACTGAATGTTTGTTGGGGAGAAATCACTTCAAAATCAAAAGAAGAAATTTCATTTGTGAATAGAAGAAATAACCAAACCCAAAACATTTCTTTTCCCTCCAGGGTCTTATTGTGACACCCATCACACCATAGCAGAGAGAAGGGCCATGTATCCCAGCACAGCTTATGCCCCCTGCAGCTGTGTGTGAGGGGGACTTCTCCTCCAGCCAAAGGAACTTGAATCCTGTTCCCAGGAGAATGCCTAATCCATCGTGACCTCAGTGGACCTCAGATCTTGGTAAAGAAAAGCAGTTCTCAATATATTTGCATTTCTGCAGCATCTGCCTTCTACTGGAGGAGGATCTGATTTTCCCCATTACAGGGCTCGTCACTCACACACCGAAAGCAACATTCAGATATGCTCCTCCAAGCCTGGGGAATCCACAGCACTCTTGGAATGCAGTTTTGGATGGGACAGTGGACATTTGGAAACAGCTGCAGCTTCTCCAGTCAGAAATGTCCATGATCCCTGTTGGCCCTCAAGGCAGGAGGTTCATGTCATTTAGGAGAAATTAGCTTCCCTGTCTGGGTGACGAAGTTTTCACCTGGGCACTCAGACAGGAGGGAGGGGCAAGCTTAAGAATACTCTGAGTAGTTGCAGATAAGCACTGAGGCGTGGACAGGAAAGATCAAAGTGAAGATGATGGTGCTGGCAGGAGCACTCCCTGTCTCCTCTGAGATCTCCGGTGCTACAAAGAGGTCCTCCAGCAAACTGCTGCAAATGACAAGCAGAGGTGTGGGTGCTCTGAGAGGAAGAGCTGCAGGAACATTCATCAGGCTTTAGGCAGAGCTCTTATTTTTATTTGGTGTAAGACATTTGTGTAACGTATAAACTTTTATTGAACCTCTCTCAATAAAAAAACTTAATGAACATCAAATAGTGAAAATAATAAAAATCTTAATTGAATACGGCAATGCCAGCTTTACAGTGAAACATAAACACCAACAAAAATCCATGTATATTTTATAGCATAACAGCACAGGCAGGTACACATCTTTAAGACTCCCATATGGTCACGCAGCTCTGCTCCCAGCAGCGTAGGTGCCTGGTTTCTCACTGCTGATCTTATTCTGGGATTTAAGTGAGGATCGAAGAAGTCATTGCTTGTATGTGCAGGCTTGATGGTGGAGCTGTTGCTGGGAGGTGGGAAGAGAAATGCCAGGAGCTGGAAATCTGGGCATATTGAGCACACAAGGGGTTAATAGCTTGGGGAGTCTAATCCAAAGTGTCTCGCAATCTCCATGGACTGTGAAATGTCTCCCTTTGGAAGACACAACTCCTGAAACCCTGAGGTAGCTGAAAGCTGAGGGCACTCCTCTCGCTGTGGAACAAAACTCTTTTTGTACCATACTGTTCCTTTTCCTATTTGCCTACATTAAAGATGTTTGGGTTTTTAACCCCTGTGGCATCATCAGCTTCAGCAAGAGGAACTACAGAGGAATGAGAGGCCAGGAGGGAGGGAATAATTTTTGATGTGTGACAGAGATTATAAGTATGGGGTCATCCTCAACCTTGGGCTATAGGTAGCATTTTTGTGAGGAAAGGAAAGACAACAAAGAAGACGAGGAAACACTGTGAGAGACTTGAAAGGGAGCTGGAAGATGTCAGAATGGCTAACAGACAGAAAGTACTAATAGTTTATAAAAATAACAGCCTGGAGCTCAATTCCTCTGCAGAGATCCCATTTGGAACACAGAAAATTGAAATAAAAGGTAATAAAACCGAGATCAGAAATCCTCTGAGTTCATATCCACCCAATATCACAAGAGCCACAGGGTGTTTGACTCGAACATTTGCCAAGGCCATCATTCTGCTGTATGGCAGAGCTCCCAACTGGGATGGCCCCCTTCCCAACTCTGTGATATGGGTATCTGCTGGGGCACTGGCAGCAGCCGTCTCTTTGGACTCTGGCATAAGGAAGAGACTCCAGGAGTCTGGGGATATCTCCTCCCTGATGATGTCCAGGGAAGACTCTTCATTCCTTAGTCATTTCATATGGACCACAAGATAACAGGGTTCCCTGGAGACCTTCTAACCAAACATCTTCTGCAGCCTGTGATAGTCAGGACAAGAACCAGAGCACTCCTGAAAGGTTTTTTCTACTCATTGTTACATTAGGAATCTGCTGGAGTTCCCTTCCTTTGCTCCAACATCAGAACTTGTCCCATGTGGATAACCTTCTCACACATTTCCTTCAGCTTATTGTCTGAGCACCCTGGAATTCTCCAGGCTACTCTGAAGTAAGACGGTGACCAGTTTTAAGGGAAACCAGGACCTCTGCAGAGGGATGCACACAAAGTGTGCCGTAGTACTGAGAAAGGAGCATTACCTGGTGGTGTCGTTGCAAAGGTGAGGAGGAACACCAGGAGCAGCAGGAGGATCCTGGTTTCCACTAAAGGCTTTCATCCTGATCAGACGCACTACTGTTTGGACCTGGGAACAAGATGCTGCAGCTGCTTCACCTTTGTTGGGCTGTTGCATCTGGAAACTCCTAGCAAACGTACCCTCAGTTCTGCATGCAAATTCTCTTTTTTTTTCTGGACTTTGCTATTTCTCCCAATACAGGAGGCATGTACTCCATTGCCATTCTCCCTACTGCTCCCAGTTCAAACCTGTTCTCTCTGCCTGTGTTGTGGCTTCGGATTAAATGTTTTGGGGAGTCTTATCTCCAAGTTTGTACTGATATAACTGTGCCTGTTTAGGCTGTGATGTGGTGCTAACAAGGATGTTCCAATATACTACTTCCACGTGGGAATAAGCCACTGAATCTGCACAGCCAGGGGCTTGCAGAATTTTTACTGCTACACTGTGCTACAGAACAACTGTGTGTGGCCAGGAGTTTGAGGATGATGGGTGCTTCTCAAGGCTCACCACTTCTCTCTGACATTTTTTGCGCTCACTGTACCTGGAAGCTGAGAGCACTGCAAACATGCTTCATAAACTGCATGGCTGCAAGAAGAGAGGCTCCATGCTAAGCCTCTGTCTTTATCAGTAGATAAAAGAGGACCCAAGCTTAGCACAGTCTCATGTATATCCAGGCCGTTCAACAGTTTGCATGGGGTCTTGGAACAGCTTTGGCCTGGGACAACTATCACGCATGCAGAAAACTGTCCGACTTGATATTTACACATAGCACAAGACAAGGGGGTGCTCCCAGAGAGTCTGGGCACAGCCATCCTGCACAGGAGGAAAGCCTGTGCCCATACCGAGTCATTTGACCTGCAGTGTCTGGTCTTGTTTTATTTGCCAGCATAGGCAGGAGCGTCCAAGAACTCATCCTTTTTACCTTACAGTCCCACAAGTTATTTCAGGCCATGTTCCTCAGCTCTGCTCTATGACAATAAAGGTTCACTGTTTTAGTTTATAATGAGTCAAAAATATTCACATACACTAACTGCACCCCTTCCCACCCACAAAGGACTATGTTTTAATTACTTGCTACTGGTCTAAAAGTTCATTGGTCGTTTCCTTTACCATCTCCAAAGCCCATTCACTCAGACATTTCCTCTCCGCACTTTCCCAGGATCTCCAAACCCACTTTTTCCAGCAAATCACTTGGAGAAGTTGCTGTCATTTCTTTGTTGTCTGCCCTTACTCCATTTCCCTGTTACATAAAAAAAAAAACCTGCAAGAACAGCAGCTGCTTCAGCTTGCTGGAGCCACAGTTACCTTCATCAGCCTCACAGCTGGTCAAGGACCCACTTCCCTCGCAGTACTGTTCTCTTCCAATATTTCTGCCAACACTTCATATCTCCACTCTACAATCCTCTAGCATTAGTTTTCAGCTTTTATTGTTGCCAGAGGTCATTCTCAGTTGCATTTATACAACCAGTAAATCTCAAACGAGGGCCTCCAATCTGATTGTCTTCTCTGATTTCCAGATCCAGAGGCTCTTTCTACCTCTTCCACCAGGCACCCTGCTTTTTCTTCCTTGCTGTGCTGTTTTCAACGCAGCTTACAGTCTGCTAAGCTTGGCACAGCCCCAGTGGCATCCTTGGACCTGTACCAAGCATAATTGAGCTCAACATATCATACACATCCCTCTTTTTTTTCTGACAACATGTGTCTCCCATTACTCAAATCCTTGCCTATTGGATTTCCCCTGATCCTTTACAGGACTTCATCTGATAAATCTGTTCCTCACTAAGCTTGAATCCAAGCAGCTGAGCTAATATTATTGGGATGAAACTGAGATTTCCTGGTATCCCAACCCCATCGTCCCTCCAGAGGAGGGATCGGTATCTTTGAAGGGGCTCCTCCTCGAGGTGATCTCTCCAGATGGTGATATTTTCATCCGCGTACCAGAGGGAACTCTCCGAAGATGCAATTCTGGCTGTTTTTTGTTAATGTCTTGTTCTCTCAAAATACAGAAAATAACACCATTCTGCTGCCTTAATCCTTGGCATTAGAGATAGGGTAGTAACAGATGGATACAAAGTGGACGAGACTTGAAACCTCGTCAGAGAATATCGTCCTCTTTGTCCCAGGTCTCAGCGATGTCCCGCAGTACATCAAAGCAGCTCATTTTGTGTAAGCACGCTTTTATGATTCTATAGCTATGCAAATAGTTTCCCTACCCTTTTTCTTCTTGCACTTGATAAATTCTTCTACCAAATATGACCACCTAGAACTGAAGCACAGCCTTCCTTTGTAGTTGGTAGAGAGAAATAAATGTGCTCCTCATTCTAAAACAGACTTTTAATGTCAACGGACACACACCCTGCCAAAACTCCATGTGACCAGCTCATTTGCAGACATCAACATTGTAAGACTCTAAAGTTAAGTGAGATCGATCCACTCTGACACCTCTCACACTCAGCTATGCCCACTGCCCGTGGGAGATGCCACAGGATTTGTGCAAATTCAGAGGGCAGGAAAATCTGACAAAGGATTTCAGAGCAGATGAGCACCACACTCAGGACCCATGCAAGGGCCAAGAGCACCATAACCACAGTGTCCTGTCCACACTATGGCCCACACAGCAGAGGGAAAGGTTGCAGCGAGCTGCTCATCAGCTGTGTGGAAGAGGACAGAGCAAGGCTGTCCACTGTGCTGTGCTGCAGAAGAACATGAGGTCCTCTTCCCGTGCGAAGTAAAATGGAACATTTGGGACACCAAAACTGTAAGGAAAACTATTGCTGCAGATGCCACACTCACACCTGTATGCACACTGAGGCAGCCTGAGGGATGCTGTAGGACTGCAGGAGAAAAGATAACGCAGAAGAGACATCAGATGGAGCCTTCAGGAGACACGTCCATCCCATTTGCCGCAGCTCAGCACTGGATGGCATGTTTACTGCAGCGCAGCAAGGTGATGGGAAGGACAAGTCTGGGTGTTGTTCTTTTGTCTTTTTAATTTTTCCTGAGTTCCAAACTGGATTTAATGATGAGATTATCAGAAGTTACATTGTTTTGGGGTTTTTTTTTCAGAAATGAACATACCCGTCTGACAGGAACAGAGAAAAGCGATCATGAGCCAAATGGATGTTTGGGTCAGTGTGACTCAGCGTGGGCTGGCAGCGTGGGATCGAGACTGACAGCCTGCCTGCAAACACCCAGGCCAACACAAGCCCAGAGCAGCCAAGAGCCCAGGAAAGGCTGGAGAGGCTGACAGCTGAGCAGAAACACCCCACAGAGCATGGGGGCACCTCTCTTGTTTTCAGTCATTAGCTAAGCCTGAATCTATAACCAAACTTCCTACGGAGGTGTGTCCTGATAGGGATGACACCAGGCCACACTTGGGCTGTACGTATACTGGGACCAGACAAATGCAGCATTTACACCAGCACCTGCACATGCAACAAGCAGAAGCAATAAGCTTCCAATACATTTGTCTGCAGATTTATGGAACCAAAATCACAGGTGCAAGAGCTCTGGTGGTCCTAAGTCTTCTTGGCTTTTACCCCAAGAATGACACCCCAGTTGTGTTTCCTGATAGGAGAAAACTTTGCTGAAAAAGCTTTGAGCGCTCCTAGATTTCACAGGCATGTAATTTATGAAATGCCACCTGGAATGGAGACAATACTTCATATCAGGTCTAACATATCCATTAATTTTCCATCCAGATCAAGTCTGGAGAGGTTACAGTGGACACAAGTTTAAGCATTAAAGTAACAATGAGCTCTAATTGCAAAAAAGGTAAACTGCAGACTGATGTACTTTAGAAGGAGCATGGCCAAAAGCCTGAGGGAAGCTATCAACACCTCAGAACTCAGATCCTCAGATCTAGAGGGATTTGAAGAAGTCTGAGAATGTCCAGCAGACACTACCATCATGATCAGAGTCACACGTCTCATGAAGAGGGGTTGGAAGGAGCCAGGCATGCCTAGCTCATTGGAAAGGTGGATCAGTGGAGATACAGGAGCAGCCTGCAACCACTGGAAGTCATCGAGATCACTGAACCAAACTCTTCTCACCAGTAACAGCCAGTTGTTGTGGTTTAAGGGTGAACAGACTGAGGTGGGGGGGACAGGTGGTAACCCCAAGACCTGGAGGGGTCAGAGGGCAGCTGGTATTCCCTCCCCTTCCCTGACACACTCCATAAAGCAAGGTCAGGGGGCTTTTCTGGTTTTCTCTTGTTATCCATTAAATTAAATTGTTATAGCCTTAACTTCCAATCTTGGGTGAGGTATTTGTTGGTTTGGTTGTTTCCATATTCCCCTTTTTTGCCATCCCCTGGGAGGGAGGGGGAAGGCACTACTAGAGAGGAATCCTGGTCTGCTTGCCCTGAGCCTCAAATGGAGACCCCTGTACAACAAGGGAAAACGGGGCAATGGTCACAGGTTGTATCTTGGGAAGTTCAAATTCCACATTAGGAAAGAAAAATTGCACTGAGAGATTGGTGCAACCTGGGAACAGCTCAGAGAGAGGTGGGAGAGCTGCACCCTTGGAGTTTTTCCATTTTGGGCTGCTGAAACCCACAGCTGGCTTGACCCAGTGCTCACAACCGTCTTGCTGTGAGAAAGTTGTTGGACCAAAGACTTCCAGGGGTGCCTCCCAACCAACACCTCTCAGATTCCATAAGTTTCCAGCTGTAGACCAAGAACAGCACTTCATCTTTCAAGAACTTAATCAATGTCCCGAGTCGCAGTTTGCTGCGCTGAAATAATGTCACAGTTTCTTCACAGTCAGTCATTTGGGCCACTGCAGGTCACAGAAGCTGCTTCCAAAGGAATCAAGGATGCTGTTCTGTAAAGGTATCTTCTGCATTCATAAAGTAGCCAGGCAGGAGTGTGTTAAAACACCACCAGTGTCTCAGAGCATGAGCTGGATAGCATCTGGAGATGAGGAAAACAAAGTTGGAATTGGTTGACCGAGAGCTGGAGTATCCACATTTGCACTGCTGCAAGTCAGAAATCACCCTGGTGACCTTCGCATTGGGGTTCCCAAGGGGAGCAAAAAGCCACCTTGTAATGTATCTTAAGCTACTGAAAAACAGCACCTATTTTCTGTGTCTCTGTTATGCAGACCAGCTGAGAGGTTGCCAGCTAAGAAAGGTTCCTGGCCAAGCAGGTTTTGGATTCAAATTTGGCCCAGGAAGAAAATCTACTTCTGTCCAAGGACACAAAGCAGCTGAATGATTTCAGAGCACTCCTGTGCCAAGCCTGACCTGAGTCCAAGTCAGGAGAACCCAGATGAAGACTCCAGGAAGTCCCTTTTAAGGTAGAAAGAGTTTTAAGTATTTATGTTCCTATTTTAAAGTCCTTGTATCTCTGGCTCCAGTTCTAACCTGTCCAGCTCAGCTATAACTCACCCAAAGGACACGTCAGCTTTTAACAGGCATTGATGCGCAACCGGACAGCAGCTACCCAGGTCTCCTGTTGTTATCTCCTGCTCTTTTATTAAGCTGTTCTTCTGGCATGAAACTAGATGTGTAATGCTTCCTCAGTATCTGTGCTTCTTTGAAGCTGGCACAAAATGTCTCCAGCCCTTCTCTTGCATCTCACAATCTTAAAGGACTCTTGCATACGCATTTAAACATCTCTTTTTATCGCTTTAGGGATCCCTAATTTGGTGTCTTCCAAGGAAGTTTTGTTATGTACTGAAGTACCCCTGTTAAGCACGTAATACAAATAGAATTGTGCTGTACTGATACCCTGAGTGATGGCAAAGGGAGCTGCTCCTCTGCTCACCCTCCATCCAGGCAAGACCAACCTTTATGTCCTTTGAGACAGCAGACGCCTGATCCCAGCGAGACTGACATGGAGAGAGGCCATGAGATCATCACTGCTAGTTCACTGCCATCAGAGACATCGTGTCCTAGTATGTCTCACCTTAGTGGTACCTCCCACCAGGATCTGTACCGAGCTGGAACACGGCAAAAAATGATGCGGAAAAAGAGAATAGTGCCATAGGAGTTAATTAGCCTGGCAGCAGATCTGTTCCCAGATGGCCACTGACAAGAGGTGAGCTTATCAAAACAGAAGGGATGGAAAGGAGTGCAGATTACAGAGGAGCCCATGATGCAGCTCAGATTTTGCCTGCTTCCACCACACACACACACACACACACACCCCTAGAATCACACATGTTCTCACTGGAACTTTGTCTCAAACAGAGCCCACCCAGCACCCAGGGACCTCTCAGGGTGTCCCTTGCTCGCAGTGGAAAATGTTTCCCTTTTAAGAGCAAATGATACTGATGCAGAGGATAGGGAAGGATGATAAGAGCCATTACAGCTGCATCGCGAGCTCTTTAGGGCTTAAAAATAAAGAATTGCACAGTAAATGGGAGAGAGGACACGTGAGTGCAGAGCATGTAGAGTGGCAGCACAATCACACTGGAATAGAAACAGCAATCCCAACACGCACCAGGCTGGCAGGGATCAGAAAGGGCACAGGAAAAGGCTCCAGAAATACCTTCAAAGTAAGAAGATGACAAAGGGAAGCCTGGCCCTATGGGACCATGACAGCAAATAACAGATGACACAGATGAGGCTGAAGCATATTCTTCCACACTCAGAATAAAGAAATAATTGCAACAAACTGGGTAAGGCAATGGCGTTTACAAAGAGCTCAGACAGGCCAGGTGAGAGAAAGGATGAGTTGAAGATGACTGAACCAGAGCAGAGGTGCTCAGGTACACACAGCACCTGGAGCGAAGCACTGAAGGATGTGATGAAGCTATCTCTGAACTGTTTGCTATACTTGTAGGGAGCCATAAGACTACAGGAGAGTGAGAAGGGGCTGAGGCAGAAGTACATTATCTGGGTTTAGACAAGGAAGAAAGGGTGGGGGTGGAAGTTAGAGACCAGCTCCAAAATATAATTCCTCTCCGGAGACTGGAGATTTTTCAGGAAAACAATATTAAACAATTAGATTATGGCCGCCAAAAGGTAAGGTAATAAAAACGCCAGGTATGGATTTCTGAAGAACAAATCATGTCAGGCTAGGCTCATTCCTTTCTGTGCTGTGACAGGTAACCTTACTGAGAGGGGAGAAGTACTAGATGCTATGTCTACTGAGGATGAGGATGAGGATTTTTCTTTTTTTTTTTGTAATGCATTGAGAGTTGAGTTTGACCCAGCTGGACAACTCAGAACCCATCACATTCTGATAGTGGAAACCCTGGTGGGTACAGAGTATTATATACCTTTGCCACCCAAAGTGTCCTTTATTTGGAAATTTTTAACCCCTTTCCCAGGGATGGGTCTAAATCTGACACTCAACCCTTCCCTCTCACTTGAGACGTAAGTGATAATTTGGTCTTGACCCAGCATTCGCTTACTCCCCCAAACTGGGTTTTCATCTTTGGATTTATCCCAAGTTCTCACTTTCACTTTGTGTACTGTATTTAAAAACACATCATTCACATGTTACATTTTCAGGCCTCTTCAGATGTCCTTGCTGCTGTTTCATGGTCAGCTGCTCCTTCTTCCCGAGCAAACAGAGCTGCTAAAAACCAGGATTATTTACGGCTGTACTGAAAGGGAGCTGCTGACTGACCTCTTTGCCAACACCCACTGCTTGCAGGGACAGGGTGAAGCCCTGCTCAAGCCTCCCCCGGTCCTCAAGTTCCCTGAGTTTCAGCCCTGAAGGGGATTAGAAATGTTTTCCCACTCCAGGCATTTCCTTGATTTGATTCAACTTCGCTACCGTGTGTCTTTTGGAAATACCTCAGAGGCGGGATCAGCTACAGACACAAAGCAGGTGAAGAGCTGCTATGGCCAAAAAGGTTGGGTTTGCCTGTGCTGGATGCCTGGAACAAAGCAGGCTGGATGACACCTCTTTTCCCAGAGTGAGCAGGGTAGTGGCTGGGGGTAGGTGGGTGCTCCCCAAACCAGCCTGAAGAACAACAAGGTTTTCAAAGGCTCTCTCTGCCTCCATCACACTTGTGCTCTTATGGTGTCTCCTGGCACATGTAGGGGCAAGAATTCAAAGGTGGTGATCCTTCGGGAAGCCTTACGCTGGCTCTGCTCAGGGCTGAGCAGTTCAGCAGAGCTGTGCTTTTCCCATACCCTGAGCTCTGGCTCAAATTCATTGGCTCTGATCCGCTGTACAGCAAGACATTCAACTCCAAGAGGCTCTTCTGAGACTGACAGAGGTTCATCCCTTCCTAGTCACCTTCTCTTCCTTGACATGTAATTTCTGACCCCTTCCCTGGCTTCAGAAGGGAAAACTAGATCCCATGAGTCTACCTTTAGCCTTTAAATAGGTACTGCCACACCTACCTTGGAGCAGCTTACCCTAGGGTAAGGCACTCTTCCAGCATCAGTGCCCAAGGTCCCCTTCTCATCAATGGAAACAGTTAAAGGATGAGTTTATCCTCTGAGGTTATCTGAGTTTAAAGATTTCACACTAAAAGAGAGTCTAGGTTAAAAGAGCCTCTTCCTTGCAATGGCCAAGAACTCCCTACACTTGAAGAGGGACTGGGCTGTGTAAGCAAACCCCCCATGAATCCTGTAGGCAGCCCCGAGAGCTAAGGAGCAGTACTCCTGAAGATGACATGCTGTAGTCCTCAGCATCTGCAACACTTAAGGCTCCTGGGAAATTTAGCTCCTGAGCCAGCCAGATTTTTTTTTTTTTTTTTTTTCCTTCTTTATATGTATTATAGGTTGCATTTAATCACACAGAGGAGGTGAATAATATCTATAAAATACTCTAGCAATTTCACACACATTTTTTTAACTGCTCAAAGGAAAAAAAAATAAAAAATAAAGCTACTACTGAGGATGACTCAGACCATAAGAATCAGGCTCTGTGGACTCATTCTTTGGTTTGTGAGCAGATTCTGATTTCTTCAACTGGGTCATTTCCTAAAAGGATTTTTCTTTTTTTTTTTTTTTTGTGGACTAGTTTTCATGAGTCATTCAGAGATTCGGGGTGCCTTGAAAAGTTCAGCTGGTTGCTAGCCACCTTGCACAATGGGATTCAGAGTATACGTTTTATCACTTCACTCACAGGGTTTTGTTCCCGCATCCCACCCGAACAACGTCCGAGTGATGGTCAGTTGTTAAGAGCGGGGGTGAATGCAGGTGACTTTGTGTGGGTAACCCACGCTGAAGCAGGGCACTTCTAGAGATTGTCCATAGGCTCTCTGAACACGATGGAGAAAGGATCTGATGAAGAAACTGGGCAAACTTGGTCAGTAAAAGTATTTTGTGTGGGGCTGGCTAAGGTGCCCAGTCTGGGATTCTGGATTACGTCTCAGAAGCAGTGCAGTGGGTGAACCTCTGCTGAGAGGTGAGGATGTGGGTGAGCAGACTCTGGTGCACAATCCGGAGCCACCTCCTCCCCTCCTGCTCTGCAGGTGCTGAGATCTCTTTCTATCTGCACTTAGGAAATGCTTTCCCTTCTGCTCGCCACTTAGCCCCCTTCCAATAAACAGCAAGATTCCTGCAGGGGAAGAGTCAGATGGTATCATTGCATTAATTTCATATTCTACTGCTAACTTATTTTTATTAAAACAGGTGCACACTCCCAAGAGGGAGTTATATAATGCCTTAGAGGTTAGAAAAAGTATAGGCGACCTGGAAAACAGTGATACAGGTTGCATTTCTCAGCTAGGACCATAGCTAGAAGCAGAGAATCACTCCTGTAATGGGGAATATCAAAAGGATGGATAGCCTGCTGCACAGATGGAACAGGGGGAGGCTGGTTTGGAAGGCACCAGTGGGAGCTAGGTGCTTCGACGCTTGGATACTGAGGAAAATTTACCCTTTGCAGTGGCTCTTTGGTGCTTTAGCCCTCCACTGTGCAACGGATGGGTGTGACTTGATCTGCAAGGCTTTTTTGGCCAGATAAGGGAGATTTATTTCATACAGTAAGAGAACACCACAGGAACCGTTCAAGCAGTGGCTACCTCCATCGCAGGAGATGTCAGAGATGCATCTGTGTGCACGCTCACATATAACAAGTGTGGGGAGATGCGTCAAGAAGGATGTCCAAGGTCATCATGGTTTGCTCTGGTGATGCCTATGCTGTTCCCTGCCTCTCTTGGGCAGAGTCCTGCTTATGGCAATGAGGGTTGAGGCTCCTCAAAGCATCAGCACTTGCCTGGCTCTTGCAAGAGTGTCCTGATCACCGGAGGTTCTCACTTCAGTGATGGAGTCACAGAGATGGCAGATATCATGGTCCTGTTCTGTACCTCAGTAATGACAGCCCCAGGACATCACTTGCAGTTCCCTCTGTCATCAGTATGACAGCAGTGGCCGTGTGCTGTGTGTTTGTGCCATTTATTACAGACCTGCCTCTTTGGTAAAGCTCTTTGTCTTTGTAAGGGATTTGTCCTGTACCCAAAACAACTGCGCTGTGGATCAAAGCACTGCCCTGTTATGGGGAGCAGGTACAAGGGTCACCTTTGCTGAGGGGTGCACATTTTGGGGGGGGGAGGTTCTGATGCAATTCCCTCTGCAGGAGAAATGTTTCCCCGAGTGGAGCACGTTTCTTACATGACTTTTTTTCTCCATGCTCGCCCCAGGGCTAGAGCTGAGGTACTCAAAGACACGAGTTTCAAACCACCATTCAGACCAAGCTTCTAGACAATTAACTCACAGGAGATAATTACTTTTTAAATGAGCTCCAAGCTAAAGCTGAAAAAGTGAATTGTCCTGCTGCTCATACAATGTGTTCACTGCAGCCACCTCTCTATGACTTCTGCTGAGTCCAAACCTAAACCATAAGCTTTCCTCCTTTCCCCACTTGCCCTCAGTGAAGAGCAGGGACTTTAAATCCTGTGTGCAGCAGAGCAGCTGTGTGACACTGAACCACAAAGGGGCTGAACATTCCCTAGCAGAGTTCACATCACACTTCCCACTTTCTGAGACTGCAACCTTAACACACGTGCATATGGTGTTTACATGGCCTTCTGCACACAGAAAGACACTGTGAGATGTTCATTAGCAGCCTGAGCTTTGTGCAGAAGCCATGTGATGCTGTATGACCCCAGGGAAAGCAGAGCAGATAAATTCTTGAAGAGGTGAATGAGCAGAAATTGGAGACCTACAGTGTGAAGAGACTTATGGAGAGGGACTTTGTTTCACTCTCAAAAGTCACCGCACTAGATTTCTCTCTTCTCCAAAGATGCAGGAGAGAGATGAGGGAACTGCACAGACTGTGAGCGCCAGCGAAGCAAAACCAGTCTGTGAGTTTGTCTGGCAGGAATAAATGCCAGGCTAAAATGTCCTCTGGCAGGATAGGGTCTGCTCAGACCTCTACTAGAGTCAAACTACTGGATGATGGTAGAGAAGGCAGAGTGTAGCCCACATCCCCAGGGTAGAACCACAGGGTAGCACCTCCCCAAAGCAGCCACACTCTCACCAACTAGCTCGTGCTTAGTATGCAGGCTGTATTTCCTAGAAGGCTCCTGGAAATGAGATGCCTGTCACCATAAACCAGAATCTGAATGCTAACTGACAGTGACCAGACCTTGCTGTTAATTCACTCCCCACACACTCTGGCTGCCTCCCATGACTGCATTTGGTTTAACCAAGTGACCTCTGGTGGAATTTACAGTCTTCCCCTTTCCTTGATTTATTAGTTGCCGCCTCTGAGTCTAATGATTAGATGGTCTGAGCCCAGCTCTATCCCTTTCTTCCTAAGTCTACAGCAGGTTATTTGTTTATGACAAAGGCTGATAATAAAAAATACTCTGCCACACTTATTCCAAATCTCATCACCATGGCAACGACAAGCAAAGTTTCTGAGTTTTTCCTCAAAAGAGTTTTCTGGGTTAGGTTATATATAGTGATCTCCATGTGTGCTTGGTTGGAGGTTTCTAGTGATTTATCTGGCATAGGGTCTGCCAGTTATGCATGGTTGTTTGTAGAACTCAGCTGCTCCCTTCTGCATCTCTGCTTGTTTTGCTTGACCTTCTCTTCTTGCTGGACACAACCACCTCTTTGCCTCTTGCCCACCCAGCCCCCCAATATCAGGTCACTGCTTCCTTTCCAACCCCACTGCCAGACTGCAGACAGAGGAACATCACCTTCAGCAGAGCCACCTCTCTCTGGAGGTGAAGGCCAATCTCCAGTTGTCACACACAACAAGATCTCAGATGTGCCTCGAGCTACACAAATGATGCATGGGGCTGGGCACTGCAGACCACAGTGGGAGGAGAGTGGTTTGGATTGATGGGTCTGAGAGGCATGGGGAGAGGCAGAGGCTATTTTGGGGTTTGGCTCACCTAAAATACTGTCAATGTCTACATAGGATGAGATTTTTCCACCCCTGTCGCTACTGACCACCCTGGTGTCTCTGGGGGAGGAAGTGAGGGATGCTGCACTGTGGGTGGAGTCTTACATGAGATGGACTTCACCCTTGGTCTCAGGTCCCCATAAGGGGGGTTTGCAGCATGAGGTTGCCACCTAAGATCACAACAAGTCTTGCCAGCCACTGCTCCTTTGGGGTCCTGAAAAGCCAGGCATTCCGGGGGGACCTAAAAGATGCCTTTACCCTGAAACGTGACACTCCTTCTTGCTGTCTTACACTTTACACCTAGGAGACAACAGCCACGTAACAGCAAGCACGGTGGCTGGTGCACTGTGCCTCCTGGTGTCTAGGACTGGGCAATGCCACTGCAAGCAATCAGAGATACTCCTTCAGGGAGGTCCCCACCCCACGCGTTTGAACCATCTTTAAAAGCAACCTTTGTGATTTTATCAGATCTGTCCTAGCATGGCCAGTGTACCTCACGTAGAAGCTGCCCCCAACCCCACAACACTGTGCTGCACCTTGCCCTGAGGTAGGACATTCCCACAGGGAGTCCTCCAAGGTCCTATTTGGAGATATTCAAGCCAAAGAGGCCCTGTTACCTCTCCGGTTAGTCTACAGTTGCTGGCTTCAGACATAAACCACTCTGGTGCAGGAATAAACACCCAGCCCTCAACCTCCTGTTCTCTGCATGCTGCTTGCTCAAATTTAGCCAAGCCCAATTCCCAGCCAACTCACTGTTTGACAGCCATGGTTTCACGCCAAGCAGCCCTTCTGCACAGAGAAGTTCTCCTTGCTCAATCCCTTCCCTGAACTTCCCCATTCACCAGTGTCATGCTGCCCTGTGGTGGCCAGGACCAGCCCCAGGCTCTGGAGGTCACTTCCCATGGTGTGAGAAGGTGTCTCAGCTGAAGTAAGTTCCAGAAGCAGGACCTACCCAACTCCTGGCTATCAACATGCCCCAGGATATGCAGACAGACTGCTCTATGCCTCCCTGTGTCCATGGAGTGGAATGTCTGTGGTACAGAGGTACGAGCACTGTCTCTACCCTCTTCTCATCTAGCACTGGAGTTGCTCATGCTGCTGCAAAACTCTGCAGATCATGTCCCTTGTTCTGTCCCACCTCAGATGACACTGCACTAGCCATCAGGCTCATGCTGCCTGCACTGTCTTCCCAGGATGAAATCCCCTGGATTATTCCCAGCCCTATCCCCATCTCATATTCTTGATCTCACCTGCATGATCCCACCCCTACCAGGGAATGAACCACTTCAGGTTCATTCTTTTGCATATCTAACACAGTTCAGGCTGAACCAAGGTGCCATCCTGAACCTCTGGCTGCATCCAGGGTCACTGACCGCTGCTCTTCATTAAGCTGTGCAGCCCGGGGCCACTGCTTGGTTTTGGCAGTAAGGTTTTGTGAGTCTCACCTTGTGATTTGTTTCTCTTCCTCATTATTATCATTGCTCACTTTACACTAGTGCTTCATCTTATGAATATTGATTATTTTGTCTCACTGGTTACCAATTGTTTATTCTAGACTAACAGTTTCTATTCTTACATTTCTGCACACTGAGGTGATTTATAAAGGCAGTAAAACAAAGAGCGCTTGTTGCAGGGAACTCAGAAAGCTTTGCTGTGCTAAAGGTTCCTGGGAATAATAAATCAAAACTAACCTTGAGTCAGAGTGTAATCTCTGCTGCATTCGCCCTCAGATGGAGCCATCCAACAACACCATCCAGAGCTCACACTGTCCACAAGACAGCTCTGTCTGCCCAAAGGTGCCTGCAGGTTCCCCCAGCTCTCTTGTGCTCAGACCCTCCGGGCTGATTTCTCTCTCTGTGTATGTCAATCATGGCTGGCAAAGGAAGGGGGTGGCTGGACCTCCTAGAGAGGAGCCACATCAGCACAGATGTGGCTTCAGAAAGTCTCCTCGCTGCCTTCACGCTGCGTGAAGACATCTTGCCTAGTCCTGCAGACCTGCCCTTCCTACACACCCGTCGTCCAGGAACCGCGGGCAAAGGCTGCTGGAACAGACTTGCACCCTCACGTGAAATCCCATCCAGCTCAGTGCAGGGGAAGCAGCCCCTCTGTGCACCCAGAGTGGGCTCTCAAAGCTCTTCACTTTTTGGGCAGCTCCACAAGCTGTTTTGTAGTGGGTGCAAAGAGCTGCAGCCGTAGCAGCTCCTGCATTCCCCAGCCAGGGCAGTGCTGTGGCTGCTGAGGAACAGCGCAGTAAATGCTGTTGCTGAAGACACGATTCCCACTGCCTGTCATAGCCACACTGCATCTGTAAGGTCACCAGACCTTTGCTTACTGTCTTTAAGGTCCTCCGTGCTCAGAAACCTTCATTCCTCTGTCTTATTCAGGTCAGCAGTGCTCTTTATGTCCATCCATCAGCTCTGGAAGTCCCTATCGGCATGAGAAGGTGCCTGTTGTCTTCCTCTCCTGAAGGCTGTGTGCACACAGCCTGACATCACACACAGCCAAGCAGGGCTCTGGTCAAAGGGCAGGAGGCAGGTCCCAACCCATCTTTGATGCAGCGGGTTTCCTGGGATGTCAGCCGAGCCTGGGGATGCCACTCTCTGGACAGCTGGTGCAGACAGCACCCGCAGGAAAGGTGCCTCCTCACTGGGGCCAGGCTGGAGTGAACTACTGCTGCATTTTGGTGGTGGGACTTGGAATGCCCCTTGCCTGCAGAGGCTGCAGGACAGGTTTCAGGATGCTGGGTGACCACAAGATGCAGGAGGTCACACAGACACCTTAGGAGTATTTCCAAAGATGAAGCACCGAGGGGAAGGGAGGAGGGGGAGCCCGAAGGCACAGAGCTTCCTCCAGCTGATGCAGAACCAAAGCGCACCCCAGCACACTGCAGAGCTGGCCTCCCAAGGAGATGACAGATGGTGTGACAGCAGGGTTTCCAGATACCTGCTGGGCCAGGAGGAAGATAAACCCCTTTATTTCCTTTGCTGTTCCTTTATCTCTGCAAGTGCTGACCCAGAGGACAAACCAGCCACCCTTTAATCCCCAGGCACCTGCATCTGCACATCACTGAAGTGTGTGTGTGTGTGTGTGAGTGCTGGGGGATTTAATATGTTGATCAAGAACAGTGAAGGACAAGACTGCTCAGAAATCCGTGTAGCTGTGTTATGCTGCGTAGAATGTCTCTCCTACCCCAGATATGCATTTGCCTGCACACATACTTCTAAAGCACTGGTGGCTCTATCAGTCAAGGCCAGCTGTCAAAGCTGGCATCCCAGCTAGGACAGGCTGGTGGCTGTGATAAATTAAGTGTGATTCAGACTTTGCTATCAAAACCTTTTCTCGGTGAAAAAAACCTTAAGATTTTTGGAAGAAAACTAACTGGAGGTAGGAAACATACACTTCCCTTGAAATGCTGTCACTGCAAAGGAGAAAACTCAAGAATATCACAAGTTGAGTGGAGAGACATACTTTCTTAAAGTTTTCTGGTGATTTATCTCAACAATTAGAGAAACAGGGAATTCCTACTGTGCACAAAATATTTTAATGACAAAATGTGTGGTTTTTTTCTCTCCACTGAGTGCAGAGGAAGCAGAGGACACTGACACCACTGGAGCTCTCCCAAGGGGAGCTGCCAATGGCAGAGTGGGCATCACTCCCAACTTTCATAGTTGGGAATGACCCCTCTCCACTTCATTGTAGCCACCACCGTTGCTTGGCAGGTTCTTTTGAGGCCAATCCCAGCAAGGCTCATCCTCATTTCTTCTCCCTTTGTCGAGCAGGATGAACACAGGCTTCAAAGAGTCTGACTTGGGAACAGCCTGGTGTCTGCAGTTGCTGACCCACAGTCCCATGCACTGGGACTATTCCCACAAAGCTCTTTCTCATCTCCTTCACGTCAAGAACATCCCTTAGGTTCTCCCCTGACTGAAGGTAGGAGCAATGGCAGAGAGAGGGCAAAAATGAGGACCAGAAATAGAGTTCATAACGCTGCATCATTTCCCTGGGCTCTCCAGACTGTACTGAGCCAGCACCAGCACTTGAGGCAGTCTCCTTCCTGTTCACACCAACCCCAGGTTCCAGTCCCCAGAAGGCAAATACAGCCCAAGGGTTTGGTTTCCATGCAGGCATTAGATGCAAACCGATTTCAGAGTCTGGAGCTGCTGTGGAACAAAGTCACCGTCCTCTGCGGCTTTGCCAAGGAACCCACCAGAAGAGATGAGAAGGGGATTGCCCAACCTGCCTTATGCACCAATCCCCGCACTGCAAAACCCAAATGTCACGTAAGCACCACTCCAGTTAAAGGTGATGCTACCCTAGGACCAAGCAGCAACTATAAATGGACCTTTTGCTTCCGCGTGGGCTGAGCATGGAGCTAAGTACCCCACTGCACTCATTCAGCCCACATTACCACCTGCAGAGCCCCACCTCTCCTGTTCCAGGGGGGCAAGACAGAAGCTGGCTCTGGCCTGTCCCTGGGTTGCAGGCACACACTGAGCAGTTCTTGTCAGAGCACCTGAAATGAGCTTCTCTCAGTTATTATCACATCATCCCCATCTGACAGTCACTCTCAGCACATCTCCTGTCCCTCTAAATGCCCCACTAGCCTCCTGGCTTATCTGAGCTCCCAGTGTGTAGTTCCTGGCAGCCTCACAAAGGAGACAAGCCCTGGAGGGAGGAGAATGAATATTCATGGTCATTGTGTCTGGAAGGTGAGTGGAGGCTCTCAGCGCATCCACGGGCAAGTAAGGCATCCATCATAAAATTCACATTCAGGGTCTTATTCCTCTTACAGTATTAAATATTTAACAACAGAAACTTTCAAGTGTCTTCACAATGTAATTACAGTGCCAGGAGGATTGTTTTCAATTGCTTAGCCCCAGCTCACTGCTGGGATCAGCATTCCCTGCAGGAGTGCTTGGGTGGCCTGGCCCCAAGTCTCATCTGGGCTTCCTAAGTACCTGCAAGGACAGGCTTGTCAAAGGTAAAAGAAAGATTTTGTGGAAGTTTTAATATGGAGAGAGACTGCAGGAGCAGCACAGATGTTCAGGAAGATTAAAATGAAAGGAAAAAAAAAAATCCCTGTTGCACTAATAAAACAAAAACATGGTGATAGGAAGACAGGGAATGTGGAGAGAGGATGTGTACAAGTTCTCAAAGGCAGAGCTTCTGGGAGGAGATGCAGGCTAGGTAGCAGGGAAGGAGCTGGACCCAGGGAAGTTCAGGCAATGTCATGGTCCCGCAGTCAGGCACACACCTGCACCTGAGACCATGATGAGGAGAGAGGTAGCTCCTCATGGATGTGTCTCAGACACTTGCTTTAGATGCCGTCAGAAGCTGAACACACATAGTATCAGTCTAATTCCCTTTAATATCCCACAAGGGAAACTGACATTCAGCAGTGTATCTGTTGTGCCTCAGATGCTGTGCATCAAGAGGTGGGGTTGACCATCATCCAAGGGAGATAGGTTCTCAGGAAAAATCGGTTACACACTCTGCCAGTGACTTAAGAGCAGTTATACCCTTAAATGCTGACAAAAAGGGAAAAAAGAGGGTCAAATTCACTATGTCACTGAGTGACTGAAGAAAACCAGGATTGCTTAGTATAAATTAATGTGTCAAGGATGAATTTGCAGGGTAACGTTCTCCAGAGATATCAGCCCTTGGCGGAGAAAAAGCAAAGATGAAACAGGATGGAATTAGTGAAGAATTAAAGGCAAGGAATCTTATTGAGTCTAGTCAACATGGTTTTATGGAAAGCAGCCCTTGCCCGTCAGATCTGTTCTCATTTGCAGAGGAGATCACACACGTGGCTGATGGGATAAAGTGCCCACACACAGTCAGGCTTTGCAGTTTTGGATTAAAACCAGTTCTAGCCAATGCTGGTAAAGCGAATGTGTAAATATTCTGAGTGTCAGACAAAAATGGTAGATGTCAACACAAGTAGGGAATTCTCATCAAACAAGAGGGTGACGAAGGGATTTTTACAAAGTACACTTTCCTGAAACCACAGGAAAGTGAGATGATGAGACAGAGATTGAGGTGGAGGAGAGGGAGGGGGCTGGAGGGGGGCAGAAGAGTTTGCCCGTGAGGCAAATTTTGTGAGGTGCCAAGCAGTGTCAAGGATGGAGCAGTAAGAAAAGAGGTCCAAGCACTTGGTCAGCTGGACCTACGTGAACAACGTGCACCTTGATGCAGCCAGATGATAAGACCTAACATGGGGACAAAGAGCATGAGCTGCAGAAAATCCCCAGTGTTTCAGATTCCCCAGCCCAGATGCAGCAAACCCTCCTCTGTTCCTGGGCCTGCAGAAAACCCTGGGCAGGCAGGAGCTTTGCCTTCCCCAAGCTACCTCATGATCTTCATGCTTTTCTTACACAGATCAGCAGGTGAGGTGGAGCTGATAATTGTATAAACACATGGCCTGGCTTTGCCTCATCATTAACCGTCCTACTCAAATCAGTGAAACAAAGGCTGCTGAGAGAGAAAATCCTTCTCCCTTGCCCAGACTCGCCTCCTGGCAGCATCTGCTTTGCTTCGCTCTGCTCTCACCCTTTGACAGCCCTGGTTGCATATTATTGCTTAATTATCATCTCCTTACACTAGCCCTGGAACATTTAATATGGCCTGTGCTCTGCCTGGCATCACTGCAAAAGCAGTTAACGAATGTATCCGCGTGTCTCACTAATCATACTAAAAACTTGATCACTATTCTGTTAAGAACCTTGCTAATGAATAGACAGAGACCGCAACTCCTAGGCATCCAACATGTCTTTCTCTCCTGCCCCTCCCCAAGCTCAGACCATAGCTAAGCTGTTTCAGGTTGACAAGGAAGCATATCTGACATATAGCAGCCTCTGGGGCACTCAGCAGAATTCACCCTTTTGAGAGATCATCCACCCCTAGGGCAACATGTGCTATCCTTGGGGGACCACCAAGGAGAGACACAGATAGCTTTGGGATGTCTGTGTTCTAGTGAGTCCACAGAACAAGCACCCAGCATGATTCCAAGGCATCAAAATCCAACCACAAATAGTAAAAATAGTAACAGTGATGAAGAAGAAGGAGGAGGAGAGGATGATGATGATGATGATGATGATGATGTACTGCTTGTACAACAGAAGCTCACTGGCAAAGGAAACTTCTCAGGTAAGGATGCAATGGGCAGCCAGACACTGCAGGGCACTGAAGTTACTCTGTGACTACTCCCTACAGCTAGAGGACTGTACCTCATATGTTGGAGACTCCTCGCTGCCTCCAGGGGCCTTGAATCGGGCAGCACATTTGAAACATCTGCAACAGTCCTTGGCTGTTTCTGCCATAGAGGTTTCAAGCCAGTGGTGGGCCAGTGATGGATTTTGGCCTCACAAGATGTAATCCAAGCCTTAGCTCAGTGCTTGGCATATTCGTTATCACCCTCCTTCAGTGGCAGCAGCTCCTGCCTCAGAGCGCAGCTGGATGCTGAAGTGCAATGCACATGCACAGTTGCTCCATTGGCTGACCTGACTTGGGCAGAGCTCTGCTCTAGCAATGAGTCTGTCACTTGCTGGGTGTACAAATCGCTTGCACCTTTGAGTGGCAGGCTGCTGAAATCGGCCACTCTCTGGCAGCCAAGGTGAACGTCACAGGTCTGCACCTGCATGGTGCAGAGCTGGCAGTGGCAAGGATGCAGAAACGCAGGACACGTAGATATAAGCAGCAAGAAAATGCAACCGATAAATTCTTTCTCAAGGAGATGATGGCCCAAACCTGGCCCTGCAAACCTGCTGGAAGTGGAAGAGGCAGGCAGGCTGCTGGGCAGCTGTCCCATGCGAATCCCCGCAAGTGGTTTGATACCAGGTTCCTCCTCACACAGATCCTGGGCAAAACAGGCAAGGTGTGAATGGAAACCTGCCATCCAAGTCAGATCCACCTTCCTCCAGCCTTTCACACAACTGCTGGGTGAGCTGGTCCTTCCAGGAGGTGTGGGGAGGAACAAGATGAGGTTCTGTAACCGAGCGAGGCTTAGAGTAGCTATTTACCTTTATTCCTGCTCCACTTGGGCTTACCTTTTTAAAGTCCTCACTTCCCATTTTTCACCCTTTCTCCTTGTTGGTCTCCTCTCCCTGACCAAAGGAAGTTTGGACTACAGGAGTTGTCTGCACCCATGTGCTTGCCAGTGCAGAACCACGTCAAGTTTATCCTCTCCACGCTAGTTTATGACTGCGCCATGCTGAAGTGGATGGGATATGCAAATAAAGTTTTTCAAGTATTTTTACTGAGAAAGGGATCCACATAAAAATACATCAAACTATTGATAGCTTCTCCCACAAGGAAAAGCAAGGCTGCTATTGGAAATTGTGAGTAATAATACCCAAGCAAATGAAAGCAGAAACTGAAATTTTGCATAAATACATATAAAACTTGTATTCATTGATGTGATTGATATTAAACAATAGCAATGTATCTGACAGAAAGATGCCATGATAAAATAGCACCGATGTGACAGCTCTCAGCAGAATTTTATGTTGCAGTTTAATTTTAAACCCTTATCTGTCTCTGCAGATAAGACTTGCCACACTTCCTCGGGGTTTCTGAAGGCTGGCAAAGAGCATCCTTCTCACTGCATCGGTTTTCTCAGCCCTGATGCCACAGAGGCAGAAGAAACATAAGCCTGTGCCCGTCCACAGAGAGTGCAATGGTGTCTGTGATCCAGCCTGCGGGATCTGAGCTGCCCTGCCACACGTCCCCACTCAGCGCAGCACTTCGTCCTGGGCTCAACCCTAGAGAAGTGCTCAGGTCTCATTGACGGCGAACACCAGGGCTGGCAGTGAGCTCTGCAAACGGGATGTTGCCTTGGGATGCTCATTTCCATGCTCGTGGTTGCTGCTGCTCCTCTGTTTTTTTGCACAGCCACAATGAGTGCAGATTTTTTTTTTTATTCTTTGTTGTTGTTGTTGTCTTTCACTAATTCATTGTTCACCTCACAGCTTACCTCTCAGTGTCAGCTTACACATTAAATGTACACAGCTTTCCACACATGAGCAGCAGCTTGATGCTGGAGGTGCTAATTCTACAGGTGAGTTTGCTCATATGCTGTGAAACTGCAGTAAAATAAATGATGCTGGAAACCAAATGACAAACAGCCTGTGGGTGTAACACCAGCTCCACTGGGCAGTGGACCAGAGTGCAGATCCCAGGTATTCAGATGAGCCAGATCTGCTAAAGCCCCTTTCACATCCACACAAAGCTGGGTAAGGGATGCTCTGGGGTGGCTTTTCCAAGGTCTTCACTCCCCATGTGCTGGGGAAGCAGGCTGTGGCTATGGGGAAGGGGGGCCTGGTACAAGGATTTTTTACCGGTCTGCCCCAGCTTAAGCAACAGAGCCACTGGTTGCGGCACATTTGTATGGCTTGTATCCCACTCTGTTTCCAGACTGGTCAGAGGCAGAACATGAGGAAAAGAGGGTAGAGGAGTGGGTCTCATCCCCAGGGACCTAGGAAGAGGGGAGATCACTCAAAGGTGGCTTGCTCATGCAGGGAATGCTTGGCCAAGGAGCAGGTTGTGCCTTTGCCTTATGGTTGTGAGCATCGTAAATCTTCAGCATACTCAATTTAATCCCCAAAGTGCACCTACGTGCCACACAGACCACCCCTCTGCCTGGCAGCTGGTTAATAAAACATTGCTTCAGCATCCCACGCTCAGAGCTGTCCCCCAAGAGTGTTGGAGGAGTACAACTCCCTGTCAGATGGCACCTCCCTTCAAAGGCAGCGATTTGGTGAACCCTTTGCTGATCACCTGGACAAGGAGAGAACATCTCTTCCATGCTTCAGAGTAGGCTCCTGCCCAAGCCCAAGGGAAGAGATGCAAGCAGGCTCTTGAACACAGCATTTAGGGTTAGCAATCAGTAGTTTGGTTATTCTTTATTAACATAAGTTCCTCCTGAAGAAGTTCCTCCAGCCCTGGCCTGGTGAGGACTGTGGGGTCCCACAGGGATGATATGACACAGCCTGTCCTCACAGAGGACCACTGTCCCCAGACTTCTCCTGGGAACAAGTTGCAGACCATTGGTAAAGGGGAGATTTCAGCTGTGAATAAAGAATGAGGATGGATGCTAAAACAACGTATCAGTGAGTCTCCTGGAGGGACCTCAGAGACTATCCACAGCCTGCTAAGCCTGGGGCAGTTTGGACACCGTTTGGGTTTTATAAATTGCAGTGTATTTGGAGCTATTTTCTGTGTCCTGCGTTTCCTGCACAACCTCAACTCTGGCTTTTCCTAAGTCTGTCTCATTTGACGGTTCCCAGGATGCGCCCGGGGACCGCGAGCGCGTATTTGCTCTGCAACCACGCGGCGTGGAGCAAAGTCAGTTGTGTTGCTTCTCAGCCATCGCCTGGGACCTGTCTGGATTCAGCTAGAACAAGAACGATATGTGCAGCCCTGTCCAAAACCCTGAGTGACTCTTCATTCATCTGCATGATGGGAACTTGGTGTTAGGGAATTTCCAGGCAAACCTTTCAACCATTCTGTTGAAGAAACTCCCTCTGGAAGGGCTGTTATCATTTCTGGTTAAGCAGAGCTGTCTAGCAACAGCTTTATCCTTGTGGCCCTATTGTTAAGCTGCTAACCCATGAAAAGAGCTGCAATAAGGATGAAAAAGCAGCATAACAGGGAAAAGTGCTCTGCAGAGCACACTCAGTGCCCCAGGCTTAGAGGTTCGGAACTCTGTTATTTATGACATGACTTTCTGCAATCTTGGCAGCAGCTCTTGTCCCGTTTGAAGACTAAGTGCATGGCAGACTGAGTCCCACAATGGAGAAGCTTTTGAATTACCTGTCATCACAGAAGTCTGCAATCTTCTGCGATAAACAGAAACTACCTGTTTCTTCACTGTTACAAAGCCAAATCCTTCTGGACACAATTTTGCAGAATTTTTCAAAGTTTTCTTTTGGGGGAAACTGAGGGTGACAAATTTTAGCCCAACAGGAGATTTAGAAATACAGAAAGGGATGGGCAGGAACTGGAGGTAGAGGTCACCACAAAACGAGTCCTGCAGCATCAGTTGTGAGGTCACATCGATCCCTCTGTAATTACTGCTGGTCTTTTCTGAGTGACCAGCACATAGTGGAGGGACCACAGCTCCACCAAGAAGCACTGAGGTAACCAGGAGGAGGAACCATGTCCCTCCCAGCTCCCAAAGGTCCTGTTGACCTTGTGCCCTCTGCCTGCCCAGAAGGTTTTTGAAAACAGTTCATCTCATCCATGTCACTGATAAGCTGGCAAGGACAATTGCCTTCAGGACAATTTAATTCACATGCTTATTAATTTTTATGATCTAGAAGATTCATGGCAAAGTGTCTAAGATTCAGGTGTGTCTGGATGGGAGCTCTGGCATCCATACTCTGGTTTCTCTAAAGACCTCTTGAAAGATACAGGCATGGAAAATAACAAGCCAAGGAGGAAAATGGGCATGACCAGCTCACCCAGTGCAGCCTTCTCATCTGGTTCATAGGCTCTCCTGCATTCTGGCAAGGGATTTGCTGTCTAGAAAATATTAATATGATTTTTATGAGCAGTGTCCAACCTATGGGATGCTGCAGGCTGTTCTCACTGCTCCCTGCTGTGTGCTGCATGCCCTCCGTATAGGGGTGGACAAGTCCAGGCAAACATTTCTTCTCCTCTCACACATCAGCTTCACCTTGGGTGAGGGGACAGTTATGTAGCAACACCTGAAGTTGATGGGGCTTTAGAGCTTCTCAAACATCCTGCACCCTTTACAAACATCCTTCAGTCTCAGCTGTAGCAGCCCTGGAGTGTCCTGCACTGTTTGCAGGTCAGGGTGTTACCATTCAGGCAGTTGCCCCTCACCTTCTTGCCATACCTGAGTAGTTGTCCCAGCTATCAGAAGAAGAAGAAAATCCTTACCCTAGCCTGGGCAAGAGGAGGGAGAAGGTGTTGTTTCCTGCTGTAGGAAGCATTACTACCTAAACACACGGGGGACAATCAGGAATGGGTTGCACCCAGTGGGTGTGGGCTTCTTCAGCTCAAACACCCCAGGATGTGCCAGCAGGGGTCGTCCAGTGGTCTGGACCCACCACATGAAGGAACCACATCAGGTCCCTCCTGTGGTACCTGCTAGCAAACACAGATCGGAAAATAAATAAATAAATAAATAAATAGCTATTATTCTTACTTGAAGCTGTCAATGTGCAGGTGCCAGTGTGAAAAGAGGTGACTGGCAGATGATCCAAGGGTAACACAGCCGATCACGAGCCAATTGCTCAGGCAGTTCCTTGGGAGCAGGAGGACAGAGTGTGGAGGCACATCCAGCACCGTAACAAGACATGCGGCTGCCTTGCTCCCCCTCCTCCTGCTCTTCCCTGCCTTGCACAAAGCTGGAGTTGTCCCACTCTGGAAGAAGGAGAACAAAGGAGGGAACGGAGCACTTGGTTCATCTCTAATGCTTGGAGGGGGAACAAAAGCATTGACTCAGACTTGGAAAGCTCTCAATACCGAGAGGAGCTGAGCGCTTGGCACTGCAGTGATTTTGGACCCAGTCATGTCTGGAGAAAGACAGTAATAATAATGACAATAATGAAGGGAAGGAGGGTGCCACCTGATAAAATGTGGTGGGTCAGGCTGAAGAACAGCCATCTGGTCTTCCCTGGCCCTGCAGAGGCTACATGATCAATGGCATTTGGCACATCTTTCATCTGCAGTCACTTTGTGCTAATTCCACCCAGCCTGAGCAGAACTCCCCTCTGCCAGCACAGAAGATAAATCTGGTAAAAGAAGTGGCTCACTGGGGTCTGCTAAAGAAAATACATTCTGCACTGAAACCTGGAGAGCCCACGAGGAGCCTGCCTTTGGCAGATATGCTCCGGGAAGAGTTAAAGCACAGTGTCGTGCATTCAGCAGAAAGAAAAAGTTGTTCCCCTGCCTTTCTTTTCTTTTTTTTTTTTTCTCTTTTTTTTTTGTCTTTTCCCTCACTCTTAAAAAATCGCTTCATTTTCACTTCAGTGAAACTGGAGAGGCAGGAAATAATACAAAGGCTCTTTACAAAGCCCAACTTCTTTCTTCTGTGGCATCTGTGCTGAAGTATCTGTGACGGCAACAGCCTCTGCTTTCTCTTCACAGGACTCAGCTTCATCAAATATTCCCTCTCTTGAGGCCGTGCAATGGTGGGATTCCCTTTCCCAGCTCCATTGCGTTTCCAGTCACACTCAGCGCTGCTTACAGAGCTCAGGCAGAGAAAAAGGAGAAGCGATTCTGCTCTGCTTCTCCCAGCAAGGGAAGGAAGGGGCTGTGGCTATGGGTTTGCTCCCCCCTCAGCTTCCCCACATCCCCCCCCCCCAGGAGGCTTAAGCAGACCATGACCATGGGTTACCCAGACCAGAGAAGTCCCTGCTGACAGCACTGCCTCCCCCCAGGGCACACTTGTCAAGTCACCAGGCATATTTTACACCCCTTCGGATTGTTTTAATCTAAATAATTAATCAGTGCCGAGTTCTTCTCTATTAATTTGCCAGGAGTGGTGGGCACACGTGATGCGAGATGGGTTTGCTCCCTGTGCAGCACCTCGCTGCTGCCAGCGGTAACTGCAGCCCCAGTCGCTCTTCCACATCCCCCTGCACAGCTGCCTGCTGGACCCTGCTGGTCCTGGGCACTGGGAGGTGGCCGTGCCTCGCTTTACAAGCTCATCCCAGGGAGTACGGGCTGGCAGAGGTGAGGGGCCCTGATGGCATTTCCCCACCATCCCCCAGGACTCCCCATACTACACACAGTCAGCAGCTCTGCTCCAGCGCACACGGTGACGTCCACTTCTACCACAGGCAATAATGATCTGCCGATTGCATCAGGATGGTCAGCTCAGAAACGAACCATCCCACTGTCCTCTCAGCCAGCAGCTCTACAGCCAGCCACAAACGCTGATGGCATCACAATTCCCCAGCCCAGGTCATGCCACTGTTCTTATTTTCACCCCTAATGAGATCCTGGGGACAGCCTGCCAGACACACACGAGCACAGCACCATCCTGCTCCTTTCCCATGGCCCCTTCCCCTCCGAAGGGCAGGCAGCTCATCAGCTGCAGCCTGCACACCTTAGGCACCTCTCACCCAAACACGAGACTGAGGACAGCTCAACTAAGACAGGCAACAGTGTCTGTCCCAAGGTGACCGTATTTCTAAGCGAGGAGATGTAGGAGAGAAGAGTGGTGAGGGCACCATGCCCTGGGCACAGGAAGGTGCCAGAGGAGGAGGGACCATCCCAGTGCACTTGCTCCAAGAGCACGGCGTGGGGAACCAGATGCTGGGTACTCCCCAGGTCCTGTAGGCAGCAAAGAGGCCACAGCATTAAGGATGAGGGATGAGATGGATGAGGGATGAGATGGACGAGGGATGAGATGACCCTGCGACAACGTCTGCTGGGACCTTCAGCAGTTTGGGCAGTACCATAAAGTCCTCCTGCTGCCATGCCCACATGTGTGCGTGCAGTGGTACAATGCTGTGGGCAACAGGCCCTGCTCGTGAGTGTGGGCCCTCCCTGACCACTGCCCGGGGGCTGCGGAGTCCTGTCCCCCTCAGTGTTTTGGTGGCTGGGAAGGAAAGGTTGTGGCAGAGGCTGTGGAGCACAGGAGGATGAACGTGGGCTCCATGTGGACCCTGTACAGCTCCTGCCTGAGGGGAATGCTCTCACCCAGGTATGGCAGAGCTGGCAGCAAACACCAGGGGCTGGCTCAGCCCCCAGGGCAGCTCAGTGTACACAGCATGGTGCTGTCGATGATGGGCAGGCTGAGGCTCTCCTAATTCCCCCCTCAGCACTCTGGCCCATTGCCATTCTGGGAGCTCTTCTCTCACAACTCCCATGCTGACCCCAAACCCTTTGGGAGATTGCACTCACACTGTTTTCTTCCAGAAATATCATTTTTTTCCTAATAAAAGTGCTACTGTTCTCACCTCTCCCTGGTGCAGACACACTCCGTTCTCCTGCATGTTTTAATTCTCAAGTTCCTCTGGTATTTCCACTGTAAAAATTGACTTGGAACAGCACAATTCATCTCCTCCCACAGGACTGCACAAGGGTAGTTTCCCTCTCTAGGAGGCTGAGAAGGACATCCCATGAAACACTGGACAGGCTTCCCTACCCTCCACCAGACCTTTTATGGCTCACATTCCCCAGGCAACAGTGAGACAAGACTGAAGCATCCTGCCCCAGGGCACCCTGCACATATGCCGCAAAGACCATCTGACCAGGTCAGGGAGAGCTAGTGGTGGACCACTGAGATGAAGGAGGGGATAGGAGCCATCTGCAGAGAAGAGCATCCTCACTCAGCTGATGGCAGAAGGGACCCAGCTGGATGTCAGTGTGTCCAGAGCCATCCCTATAGCTCCTCCCTGCATCTCAGCATCCCCAGGTGCAGCGTTATCCGTAGTGTCCACAGGAGTCACACAGAGCATGGCCAATGTCTGGCACCTCATCCTGTATCCCTGCACATCACCCCATGTGCATGAAGGGCCAGACTGGCCCTGTCAGAGCCAGGCAGGGCTAGGAGCTTTTGCAACTGCACATCTACTTCCTCATTTACCAGTTCTGCCTTATTTCGAACTGGGTAAAGAGTCAAAAATAATTTAAGAAAATAAATCAAGAAAAAAGCAGAACCTTTTTTTTTTTTTTTTTTTTTTTTCAGGAAGAATATCTTACTCTTTGGCTGATGTAAAAATTGCTTGGTTTTCTGCTCACAGGTTCCCTTTGGGCTCGGTGGGTCTCCTCGGAGTGAGGACAGTCAGCCCCCGGGACAGGCTGCCAGCAGGAGCCCAGGGTAGACGCCAGGCTGCTTTGAGGAAGGAGAAAGATGAGCTTCTCAGAGATTGCTATCCCACAAAAGCAGCAGGACTGGAGGCAGTGACCCTCTGGTTCTCCAGCTCTGCACCCACCATCCCCACGTGATGAATTCCTGGGATGCCCAACATGACAAGCGCTATGAGGGGGCCCTGCTCCACCTGCCAGGAGCAAGCAATTACAACACAAACAGCCATCCAAACACAACGACTCACAGAATGAGCCCCTGGCTTGCTCATTTGCAGCAATTAAGAGCTGTGGAGCTCCCACCTGCTTGACCAGCGTGCGGGGGCCTCACCTTGTCTGCACCACAGACCCTGTCCCACAGTGGGCACAATGTGACTGGGGGGCTGTCCCCATCCCACAGCCTTCAGTGGGGTCCTGCACCAGACAACATGACCCTGCCACCAAGGGGACTCAGCGAGAGCGCAGGCACGTGCCAGCTCGGGGGGGAAAAGTGAGGGCAAAAGGTGCAGCACTGGAGAAAGCATCTCAGATGTCCTCCAAGGGTGGGACCCCAGACAATGTGGAGTAAATGCAAAAGCCAGAGAGTCACAGCCACATGCCCGAAAAGAGACAGAGGCTCAGACAGCATCTGCTCCTGGCTCATCTGTATCACAAGCCACATCCTCCTGCAATTACCTAATGCAACATCACAAGTTATTTACATATTTATGGAGCATTTACCCCAAACCTCATAATACTACCAAAAAAAATTGATCATACAGCTAGTAATTTAAATGAAAAATTGTTATTCATACATTTTCATTGTAATGTCACATGCCACAAAATATTACGGGTTCATGAGGCAGCCAGTGCTTTGCTAATAATTAGAATACATTACCACCTTGATGAGGCGTTTACACAAAACTGCAGAACCGTCTCAGAAACTGCCGAGATGCTCCCAGCACCCCAATTAGAATATGTCAGAGGCTTTTCTTTATGCTACAGATCGTGCGGCACAAATCACACCTTTTGCCTAATTCCAGCTACTTTACACACCGCGGAATGTACGTGTCATCACCTCCCGTTCCCCCTCAAGCAGCTGCTTTGAGTTCAGCACAGACAGTGCCTTCATGGGCACGAAGTGTTAATGAGTCTCACTTCCCAGAGGATCTGTAGAGACAACAGCCCTGGCCATACCTGTGATGGACCTTTCCCCATGAGAGGTGCAGAGGGTCTGGGTGTGACTGCAGAACCAGGGTGGGAGCTCTGCAGATGGTCCCTGGGGGACGGACCCAGGGGATGGATGAGCAGAGGGTACCGGCTCTGCAGAGAGCAGTGCTCACAGGGTGATAGGTCCACACATCCTCTCTCCCCTCTGGTACCTCCATCCCTCCTGCACAGCCCTACTGCCCCCTCCACCCTCATTCCCCAGCTTCCCACCTGCTATATCTTCTACTCCCTCCTATCTCACCAGTTCAGTCCATCCCACTGGTACCTTCACGTAGACCCTCCACCAGCCATCCCACCTTCTCCTATCCCCTAGGCAGGTTTCCAGCCACCACAGCCCCATCCCATTTGTATGTCCCCCAACAACTGATCACTTCTCATCAGGCCCCATGATCCCTCTAGCAGAGAGTCACAGCTGCTTTGCTCCCCAAGTGGACCTCATTTCTCCTGGGACAGTCAGACACCAGCGAAGTCAATAGGAATATCCCCTCACCCTGTTCTCAGCTGCTGCAGTGGCCTCCAGGCCTCTTCCAAACACCTGTGTGAAGAGTGGATATCCAAGATATAGGGTCCCCTCCGTGATGGGGGTGGTACAGTGGGACTTTTCCCTCAGTGCTGGTGGGGTTAGAACACCTCGCAACACACCAGGTCTCTGCTGACTAAGCAGGTATCACTAAACCCATGGCAAGCAGAAGCTTACAGCCCTCATTTCCAGGCAAACCGGCCTGGCACATCTGTTATGTTAATTTTTTTGGTGGAAGAGGAAATATGCCTCCCATTTATTTGGTCCCTTACCCCAGCAGCTGAGGAATAGCCCTGTCTCCACACAGGCTGCCCACGGAACCCAGCTTTTGGGTCAGCCCAAAGTCACCCACCTCCTGTATCAAAGGTGTCCAACCCAGCACCCCAGAGCAGCCATCCCAAATCATATCAGCCAGGCAGCTGGTCACCCAGCACTGGCTTGGTGCAGGAAAGTGAAACATTTGGTGAAGAAATAGATTTCAGTGTTGTCACACCTTGAAGGAGCAATTACCGGTGACAGGCGCTGCAGCAATGAGCTGTGAAGTTATGACAAATGCCCCAGCAGCACCCCTCTAACAAATAACCAGAAGGTGAGAACGCAGCAGGGAAACACCAGCTGAAAAGGAAAAACCTGCCTGTGTTTCTGGAAAACATCTATTGTGCCGCCGGGTTCATTATGGTGTTGGTTTTTCTTAATGCTGTTCGAAGCCAATAGCACCAGCCCTTGGGAGCTGCACGTCTCTGCCACCCAGCTGCAGCACACACCTTGCTCTGCTCCTTTCTGCCTGCCAAGCTCACCTTGCAACAACACCAGGGTGCCCGGGCAGAAGGGAGCTGACAGTGCACAGGGGAAAGGATCAACTGAGCAATGCCAGTAATGAAACCAAGGAGGGAATAAATGGCCAAGAGCAGGGCAGGGCTCAGGGATGTCCAAGGCTGCAAAGCCAACAGATCTTAGAATCATGGAATGGTTTGGGTGGGAAGGGACCTTTAAAGGTCATCTGGTCCAACCCCCTTGCAGGGAGCAGGGACATCTGCAACCAGAGCAGGGTGCTCAGAGCCCCAGCCAACCTCCCCTGCAATGGTGCCAGGG
>JANIJG010010938.1:34234-55132 GCA_024611175.1 Megaceryle torquata | reverse complement strand
GCCAACCTCCCCTGCAATGGTGCCAGGGATGGGGCAGCCACCACCTCTCTGGGCAGCCTGGGCCAGGCTCTCCCCACGCTCAGCAGCAGAAATGTCTTCCTTCTCTGCAGGCTGAATCTCCTTCTTTTATTTTAAACCCATCACCCTTTGTCCTGTTGCAACAAACCTCGATAAGAAGACTGTCCTCACCTTTCTTATGAGCCCCCTTTAAATATTGAAAGGCAAGAATATTGAAATCCAAGAAGGTCTTCCCAGAGCCTTTCCTTCTCCAGCCTGAACAACCCCATCACTGGTTCCCACAGCTGGTTTCAGCCCAGCTGGTGGCTTCACACTGCTGCAAATTAAGCCTGTGGATGTGTGGCCTGCTGCTGGCAGGTGGGAAGAAGCAAGGGGATCCTCAGACTGTGCCACCTGTGCAGAAGTGGGCTCAAGACTCCAAACCCTTGGTCTAGCCGCTGAGGCAGTTGGGTGTGAGCAGCACAAGCCCTGTCCAGCTGCATTCAAAGAGAAGGGACAGTGCCAGAGGAGACTGGGTTGAAGACAAGAGGGCATAAGAAATCACAGCCTTGGAGGACCCTGGCAGTAGGAGCGGGGTCCTCCCCATCCACCCCATGCCAGTACACCATGTGTACCTGGCACTGCATGGCTGTCCTTGGCCAAGCCTTCAAGCCTGTCAAGTCTTGGGTACCACACCAAGGGTCCACCAGCTTGAGGGGCTGTGTGCTGTAAGCGGTTCCCAAAGGGCTGGCTGTTCCTGCAGCCTCATGAGGGCACCAGGAGTGGGAGCCACGGTCAGAGAAGGTGGCAGCCACACGGCTGTGACCCCAGCATCAGTGACAGTGGGCAGGGCAGGAGCTACACCAGAGCTCAGACAGGCTAGACCCGTTGCCTGCCTGAATGGTGGAGGGGTCAGGACCAAAATAAACCTTGCGGGATGCACCCGAGGAGAAATACCAACTTAACACTGAGTGATGTGGTGTCACTCTGCCACTGCTAGGGCCCAGAAAGTCTCTTCAAGAGGTGGGATCTGTGCGAGTGGCTCTGCCGCAGCACAGCCAGCGCACCTGCGATCTCTACAACGTGTCACTTCCCTCTCAGGTCTGCACAGGGTCTGCGATTCTGCTTCTTGTTGAAGCTGTAAATCCCTTTTGTGCTATTGTTTGAAAGCAAACTGTGCAGCATTGTCAGCAGAAGTTGTGCCTCACACAGAATTTTTTTACCTGGGTCTTTAATTGCACATTGTAAATGTACCGCATGGGACTAACGATACCACAAGAAATTTCATGTCAGAAAGAAACAATTGTATGATTCCCCTCTTAAAAGCAAGATGCTTCTCAGACAGAGGAATAGCACTATACTCGGAGAAAAAAATTTCCAACACATCTAAGGTTTAGAAGAGCCTGGTTTTAGGAAGAAAGAAGTGCTTTACTTAGGATCAAAAAACATGACCCCAGGGATCCTTACCAGAAGCTGTAAACTACATCATAAAAGTGAAATAACTTTTACCTAGGCTTGAAAAAAAAGAAAAAAAAAAAAGATAAAAAAGAAAAAATAAAAGCTTTCCTTTCAAGATTATTCTGTGCAGTTTAAAAATGACTCTTATTAAAATGAATCAATTTCATAAGCGTGGTAACATCTTTATTCCTCAAATGTTAAGTAGAACATTTAGAACTGGAGAATGTACTGCGGAAGACCTTTCTCATGTCTAAATTCGTATTTCTGCTTAAAGGTCAAAATGTTTCTGGGTGTTTTTTCCTTGATAAGCTCCTTCAGAGGTGCTTATTTACAAATGATCTGCTTCCGCATGTAAGCCTCATATAATAACTCCTATTGCTTTTGTTCTCATTGCAGGAGATGGATGTGTACAAGTGTAGCAAGGCCATTTGATGTTATAATTGGATCTCAAAGTAAGCACTGTTTGAGTACAGAATGGAACAGAAGTGGGCCCAGCTCTGATGGAAACGGTGCTGCAGATGCCTCACCCGGCACACAGACCAGCGGTACCTGGGACACCTCGTTTGGGTGGCAAAAAGCCCATTTGTGGACCTTCCTCTACTGGTCAGAGGTGCTCTCCCTGGGGAAGCGTGCTACTGTCTCAACATCAACACAGCGGGACAAGAGTCACCTCCAGAGGTTTAAGTAGAAAAGACAATGATGTCTGCAATGAGTGATGCTTTTTCTGTTTCAGAATTCTCTACGAATTAATTTTCTCAAAAAGAGCAATTACGCTGAACAGTCGCAGAACAGAGATTTGTCCCCAAGCAAAGCAAAATGTCAACTCCTTTTAATTCCCGATGAACTCGAGGGATGTTTTAGAAAGTTGGCGAAAACAGAGAAGTGAACACTCTGAAGATGCTCTGGGACTCTCCCACCATAGCACCAGAAGCAATCAGGGTTACGTCGCACACGCACAAAGGTTCTCCAGGTCCACCAGCTGCACAGGGCAAAGCAACCAGTGAAAGGATGACAGGAACCACATTTCCCTTCTAGCTTATGCAGCTGAATTTCTTCAGGTAAGCAGTGGCCGGATAGCTAAAGGTGAGAGGAGTGGACAAAAAAGAGTCATGACACACCAGGTCTTTAATGCGGCACGCCACATTATTTCCTCAGCACGGTGAGCAGTAGGAAGTTGTCAATATTCTGGCAAGGATTCAGAGTTAATGTATTCTCATAATGAATTTAATGGGATAATGAAATGCTGTTGTAATTGAAGGTATTAACGGCTTCTCCTGTTAAATACCAGCTTGCTTAGACCATGTGTTCCTTGAGAAAAGACATGAGCTAATCTTGGTAAACAGAGAGAAATAGTGGGATTTAATTCAGATTTAGGACTCTCAGTATCCAGTCATTTGGTGGTTTTCAAGACTACTCCTTTGAGTGACTTCTTTTAAGTAACTGATTTAAATGCTTTCTTTGGTTGCATTGGATTTATCGGCGATTACTCAACTTTGCATATGCAGATACCATTTAGATTATGTGAGATACGCAAAGAGGATTCTCCAGCCCTTGAATTCAGCTATTCTGCCCACCTCTAAACTCCTTTAATTGCCTAAAAAGCGTCAAGGGAGAACTAACCAGCAACTCCAGGAACATGCTTTGTCCTCGGCTCGCAGGAGGAGGGGGACCTCCGGGCACACGTGCTCTCAACCCACACATCTCAGTTATGGGCTCTCAGCAGAGGTAACGGCTGCAGCCACTGTTTGCCGTTCGTGCTCTGTCTCGTATTCTCTCCGTAACAATCAAGCAGTCATGCTTGCTAACTGTGATTATGGTAACTGCCTTCATCTCTGATGGGTGATGGACCGTCTCACTGCCTGGGTGTTAGCAGAGACAACTGAGGAACATTCAGCCTTCGGGCATTCAGCCTTCTCCTGTCTAAATTTCAGCTTATTTTTAAAGGAAACTTCTTGCCAATCAACAGGGTGATCCCCATGACAGCTGGGCTAAAGGCAGTGGTCCCAAGAGCATCCACAGATGGGATGGATGGGGAACTCTCCGGTTTGGGTGTCACTCCTCATCACACATCTGTAGCCATACACAGCTTTGCAGCACGGGAGCAGCTAAGTGACTCTGCATGATGATTTCCACCACGCAGTGAACTGGGGGGCAGTTATGCATAAGGCCTGCATCCCCCAGAGCATGTGAGGAGGACAATGACCTGCAGGTATAGTCCAAACCTCAGCATCTGTGTGAGGACAGCGTGTGATGCAGGAGTCCCTCCAGCAACATATCTGAATATTTGACTTGATGCCCGGGTCAGAAGGAACAGTTATGCTTGTAAGGTCTGACCTGATGTGCACACCAGGGAACTGCACACAGTGACTTCTGCTCCATCACCCGAGGTGCACCTGGAGCACATGTCCTGAGGAGATATGCCAGCTCAGTGAGAAGTATCTCACTGCTGGAGAATCCATCGTTTCCCTGTATGTCTAAAGGCTAATTGTGTCCTCTAAGGATTGTGACTGTTACAGGTCAGATCTGCTTTTGGGTAGAGTGGGAGATCTGGTTTTCTGAAGGAGGCTGCTTTAGAGTCCGTGAAGCATCACAGACTCATACAATCATACAAATGTTTCACTTGGAAAAGATCTCTAAGATCTTTGAGTCCAACTATTAACCTAACACTGCCAATCTCAATGCTAAACCATGTCCCAAAACACCTCATCTACGTGTCTTTTAAATCCCTCCAGGGATGGGGACTGCACCACAGTTCCCCTCTGCCTGTTCCACTGCCTGATAACCCTTTCAGTGAAGAAGTTTTTTTCTAATGTCATAGAATCATAGAATGGTAGGAGTTGGAAGGGACCTCTGGAGAGCATCGAGTACAACCCCCCTGCCAGAGCAGGATCGCCCAGGGATCACAGGAACAGATCCAGGTGGGGGATCACAGGAACAGATCCAGGTGGGTCTTGAAAGTCTCCTGAGAAGGAGACTCCACAGCCTCTCTGGGCAGCCTGGGCCAGGCTCTGTCACTCTCAACAGTGAAGACATTTTTTCTCGAGGTAGAACTACTTGTGTTTCATCTTGCTACCATTACATGTCTGACCCAAATGTTCCCTGGTGCAACTTGAGGCCATTTCCTCTTGTCTTATCACTTGGGAGAAGAGACCAATTCCCACCTGGCTACAACCTCCTCTTCATCATCAAGTGGCTGGAGCAGACATACTTTATTCATTCACTTTCCTGTGATGAATAGGACAAGGTGACATTGTATTTCCATGGTGAGAGATAGCAGCATTTGACATGGTTTTGTTGGAAGTGTGAGTAAGGGCAGCTGGGTCTGTGTCTCCAATGAGAGGGATGATCTGGAAGCATGGACAAGGCTGAGCCAGGACAAGAGTTACAGGGAGGCTGAGCAGCTGGAGGATTAATTTACAGAGGATTACATTTCTCAATTTCAGCATCGGAGGCTGACTTCCTTCCTGAGATGATTTCCAGTTGAGATGTGACAGTGTAGCCCAGGCTGAGAGGATGCACTTGGCAAGTGAAATAAAAGCAGGTTTTGTAAATGAGTATAGAAGTGAACACCAAGGGCTGGGACTGTGTGTGTCCAGGTCTTACAGGGACATGGTGGATCCTTCCAGGGAGCTGCTAGCAGAGAAATCACAGCAGACTCCCCTGACAGTGTCTTCTCCATGCTCAAACAGCTGGAGCCTGGGAAGAGAGGAGGGCTTGATGTGCAGAGTGCGGATATTGCTCCAGTGGGCTCCTGTGGTCTCTTCCAGCTTAACCAGTCTCCTGGCAACCAGGAACTGCTGAGGGAGCCTAGGGATAAACGAGCTGCCTGCACCTCATTTACAGCTCTGTAATTATTTGTTTGGGTGGCAGGCATATGGGCCATTCACTAGAGCCTGGGATTGGTCTATCATTCTCTCTTCAGTTTAACACCATGTTCTGCTAAATTATGGTATTTGTATAAGTCTTTGCTTAAATTAAAAAAAAAAAAGAGTTGGAAGACCAAAGAGGTGCAGAAAATAAGCTACAAAGTTGATTTAAGGGCCAGGAAGAACACCCTCTGTGCAGAGATTTAAAGTCTTCAAGCTGGGGTTAGCTTTAAAGAAAAAAAAAGAAGACTGAGAGGTGACTTCATCATTGCATCCAAATACCTTCAGGAGGAGAAAATATCGTGCAATAAAGACTCTGTGACTCCGCTGCAGAAAGCAGAACAAGAGCTGGAAGCTGAAGCCAGCAACATTCGAATTATAAATTAGACACTTTCTGAGATGGAAAGCATGTAACCACCACTGCAAGTGGCCTGAAGAGATCTTGCTGAAAGATGTGTTTCAGTCAAATCCAAGTCACTAGATGCACTGCATGATGAACCCGGTGAAATGTAATGGCCTGTGATTTACCAAAATCAAGAGCGATGATCTAATGCATCTCGCTGGCTTTACACCCTATGAATCTATTAAATAAAAGCATCACACAAGCTGCAAGATGGCAACAAATTCCTTCTTGACACACACCCCTAAAAATGAGGAGGTGGCTGGAGTTCTCCCAGAGGCTCGCAGCGCTCCGGGGAGACACAGACAGGTAATTGCCATGTCCAGAAGGGCAGACCAGGGGGAAAAAACTTTTTCTACCTGTGTCAGCTCAGTGCAATTTGAGACTGATGAATAGATGGCCGCAATCAAAGAATCTCAGGCAGGGTTTTGGAGGTTTCACAGCATCTGGTGCCATGGACCCTGGCCCAGGGCAGGGTGTGGAAGAGCTGTGGATGGGCAGCAGCTCAGCAATGCCATGGCCCGGCTCAGGAACCATTCTATGGGCAAAGACGAGGTGGAAGGACAGAGATAAAGCATCCCAGTAACAGCAGTTAACCTGGGGCTAACCCCACTTTAGTGGTGGTCTCTGTAGAGACAGCCAAGCTCAAAGGTTGACGCACACCCCACAGCTCCCCATTCGAGTGAGTGCCAGGGTCACTGCTTTTAAAAAACACAGCGTGAAGCAGTGGCACAGTGTCTCCTGCTAACTCAAGAGCAGGTCCAGAGGCTGGCAAAGACTGACACCCCCTAACACCTCCCCTCTCCTCTCTGCCCCCCCAGAGTGGAAAAGACAAGCTAATAAGGCACCAGGGTTGGTGGCAGAGGACATCCCTGTTAACCCATCCTCTGAAATCCACTGGTATGCTCAGTATTCACAGCACAACCCAATTATTTATAACAGAAATTTTTCATTTTGAGTTTCAAGGTATAACAAGGTGGTTATAAAACTGATTTAGGGATAGAAAAGTTTGATTATAAAGGGAAATTATTCGAAGGTTTCAATGGAAGGAATAAGTTGCTATGAAATAATGGTCCTGTTACAGAGAAGATATGTTCTGAATAAAAAAACATTTAACTGTTCCCTTGCCCAGTGTGGGGCTGTCCTACCAGCCTTCATGCTGTGGCAGGAGGGCTGAGGTTTTCCAGGGGGAAGTTCCATGCTCTCGCTGCCTCTGAGCCCGCTGCAGGGCAGGGAGGGCATGGGGAGGGCAGGGAGAAACCTGCTCTGCTCCCAGCAGAGGCAAACCTATGGAGCAGGATCTGGAGTGCGGGTTAGCGTCAGGGAGAGAATAACTGTATGAACTTTATGATGCAACGCTTCGCCTCAGAAATGGGTGTAAAAGTGATGGATTGGACCCTGGAAGCAGGCGGCAGAGCAGTTCAAGTGTTCAGCCTCCTGGCAGACGGGATGGGAAGGAGAAGGGTGGGCTGCAAAGGCAGCAAAACTCTGATTTTTCACTGTTGCAGCACCTATTTTTTTCACACAGCAGTGCACAGCACTAAGTGCTCCTCCTGAAGGGCAGAGGAGGAAAAAAGCCTCCCCCACCCATCCTCACACCAAGGGTCCCTTGGCTCATGGACTGCTTGGAGAGCTGCATTGGGTGGCTCAGTGCCAGAGCTGTCAGAGTCTGCAAGACACGCTGTCCCCAGTCCACAAAAAGATCCCCACTATCCCATGTCCATCTTCCAGCCTGCAGCCTCTCCATGCCTTGTTCCACCTACACCAGTGCTATAGGGTACTTGGCAAGTGACAGATCAGGTTTGTTTCACTCCAAAAAAAAAAAAAAAAAAAAAAAAAGAAGAGGATCTGTTATTAAACAAATTTTCCTTTTAACCAAAATTGTTGTTTGCTTGCACAAAGTCCTGGATAGAGGAGACCTCTGCCCTGCTGCCAAAGCCCTCACACATAGCACCTTCACTCTGCAAGGCTCCAAGGGATGTGTGTGGGCTGTATCCCTGTCTCTTCCCAGCCTGTGGTCATGCAAACCTCGTGTGAACGCATCCAGAAGCACAAAGAGGCTCTCCAGGGTTGGACACAGAAAGAAGCCAGGGCTTGTAGGGAACTTGGGGATACACCATGGCTCAGGATGTCCACATCCCCAGACACACGCAGCCTTTTTTTATCCATGGGCATCTGCCAGCAAGAAAAGCAGCTTGGTTCAGCTCAGCTCCTGCAAACTCTAATTCATTCAACACCTTGCTCTGTGCAGAGCACCCCAGCTTCAGACCTGTCCCTTGGACAGGAGTTTCTTTCATCAGTTTGGTCTCTGCCTAGCAGCTTCTGCAGCCACTACGATGTGCTGGGATGGGACCGAGCAGCGGCACGGGACTGGAGGGAGGATGGGATCCACAGTGGTGTGGGAGGAGCTGGTGAGCAGACAGTGAGCAGGACCAGGGGCTTTCAGTCCACCTATTGGCACCTGCTCCATCAAAGCACTCGGGGAGTAGCCTCTGGAAAGCAGAGCAGGAGCGGGTGTGGGGATGGACCACAGTCTGGGAAACACCACTACCAGGAGTAGCTCTCCAGCTCTTTAGGATGCAGATAACAGCGGCCAATGACTTCCCACTGGGAAAGGAGACAGAGATTCATCAAAGAATACAAGTCAGCAGGACCGTTATTAGACAGAGACGATAAAATTGCTAATAATGAGGCAGGGAAGACAGAAGCAGAAATATTTATGTGCTGCGTGGGAAGGAGCCTGAGGATGTACCACAAGAGCTGTGGAGTGTTTCCCCTCACTGCTGAGGAGGGTTAAATGCAATCTCTTATTGAGAAGCACTTCTGAACTAATCACACCAGACAAGGTGCCCTCAGCATCCCGTCAGCTAACAAGGAGATATCTGGCCTTTATTAATTTTTACTACATCACAGACAACAGGGAGCTGGAGGACATGGTGGGAACACTGATGTTTTACTTTGCTGTGCCCCATGAAGGAAAGAAAGTCTGTAATCCAAATTCAGTCACAGAAAAATAATGGAAAATCAACACATGTTTCTGCTGGTGAAGAATTAACTCACAGGATTAACACCAATCAATGTCACTGCATGCAGATAACTTGTTTGTGGCGAGCTGCATGGAAAAGGACCAGAGCTGTATCATCACCTTGCAGATAAAATACATGAACAGCACCAGGAACCAGCATGAGGTCTCCACACTTCTAGGCAAGTGGCAAGGTGAGCCTTGGCTCAATGTGCTCTGATGTGCCCAGCACCGGTGGGCACTGGGGGTGCTTCCTTCCCTCGCTGGCAGACGGTGCAGGTGCAGGGCTGCAGCCAGGGCCACTCGTCACCCTGTCCATGACAGGTTCGTCCGAGGGTCTAGACAAACAGTAAAGCTGGCTCTTTATATGTGATAAAAATTAAGTATATGATAAATTCAGTTTTTAAAACAATCATATCCCCGGCTCCCACTATTAGAGTCTGTCAGAGAGACAATGAGGACTCGGGTTAATGTGACAGATCAACCACTTGGTGGGAATGAACACATTTATTTCAGCTGTGCTGTACAGGCAAAATTCACTTTAAATTACGTAACATGGCAATTTGTCTTCATCATCCATTACCTGCAAGTTCGTAAGTGAAAAATCTGTCAACAGAGATGCAGCCTACACTTCTCTAAAAGTTCAGGACACTCAGATGGTTTTGTGCTGCAGGAATAAACGTGCTTTTCAAGGGTGTCCAGTAAAACTGGGACACGTGTCGCTCTGTGCAAAGCACCCGGTGAAGGCAGGCGATCTGCCCTGCTCAACTTCTGCCCCCCACTGCCTCTGCTGTTACCATCTCCCATGCCCACTTGTTCCATGTCCACCCAGGCTCGGAGAAGACACCCTTGACACAGTGTGAACGTCAGCCTAGCAAGCACCTGCTGGAGCCGGTCAGACCCTGTCCCTGCAGGTGATGAGCTCAGATAAGGAGCCAGACTCGGTGCATACAGATGCTGGTGACATCAGGCACCTTTCCAAACAGTCTTTGCATTCAGAAATTTGGGAAGGTTTCCTTCCATGGCATAAGTCCCATCTGGAGGCATCTGGAACCCCACCCCCACCCCCCTTTTCTCCTCCCAGTGACCAAATTCTCTAATCGTGGAGATCTTCTTGCTCAGTAAATCGTGACTCTTTCATCGGGAGTTACAGCTGGGTCTTCCCATACATCATTTCTCGCTCCCTCTCTCCCTATGTTTCCTCCTCCTCAGATCTCAGTCGCAGCCTTGTCTTTTATCAGAGACTCAGCAAGCCCCCAAAATTGCAAGATTGGCTCTTCTCTCCACATCAATTGCAAGTAATCCTATGATTTTGTCTTCTTTGTGTGCCCTCCGCTTAAAAGCATATTGCTCATGGGCTTTATTTTCTACGTGGACTGCAGCACTCCCCAGTTTTCTGTACTACAGCTGGCTGCACTTAGCCTCTTCTGCTTGACTTGCCTGAAAAATGTGAAACTCTTCAGGAGCTTCAGAGTAAGCAATCGTCAAGAAAAGCTGCCTTCAAACTTTCTTTTTTTCTTTCTTTTTTTTTTTTTTCTGCTGGCTGTTTCCTGAAGCAAAATGAGCAGTCAAACGATGCCTCGGCATTCTCCACTTGTTTTGAATTTGTTCATACAGCTTCAGCTCTTGTGAGGCTCTTAATTGCACATAATCTTGGGGTTTGCTCCTGATACAACAGGAGATCAAAGACAGTGAGTGCAAAAAATGTCTAAGTTCAAAAATAAAGGTCTGAGCCTAAAGTCCAGCAAAGTTTAAATACTACCTGGTGTTTGGAGAAACCTTCTTATACTTTGAAGAGCACAGAAGTATCCTACAGAAAATGGAAACAAGGACAGATAGCCTGGGAGGAATACAGAGAAGCTGTCCAAGCAGCCAGGTTAGGAAAGCCAAAGCCCTGATAGAATTAAATCGGACCAGGGGCATCAAGGGCAACAAGAAAAGCCTCTATAGGCATGTTGATGATAAAGGAAGACTAAGGAAAGACTAGACTTCCTTCCTCTCCAGAAGGAAACAGGAGACCTGGTTACCAAGGATATGTAGAAGGCTGAGGTATTCAATGACTTTGGGTCAGTCTTCACTGACAAGTGCTCCAGCCACACTGCCCGAGTTGCAGAAGGCAAAGACAGGGACTGGGAGAATGAAGAATCACCCACTGTAGGAGAAGACCAGGTTTGAGACCTTCTAAGGAAATTGAAGGTGCACATGTCCATGGAACCTGGTGAGATGCATCCACAAATTTGTGCCTGGCAGATCTGGTGGCCTTCTACAACAGGGTTACAACATCAGTGGATATGGGAAGAGCAACTGATGTCATCTACCTGGACTTGAGCAAAGCCTTCGACGCTGCACACAGCACAACATCCTTGTCTCTAAATGGAACAGACACAGTTTTAATGGATGCACCACTCAGTGGATAAGGAATTGGCTGGACAGTCAAACACTCAAAGTGTTGTGGTCAACAGCTCGATGTCCAAGTGGAGGCCAGTGACAAGTGGTGTACCTCAGAGTATGATATGGGACCAGCGCTATTCAACATCTTTGTCAGCGACATGGACAATGGGATCAAGCACACCATCAACAGGTTTGCTGATGACACCGAGCTGAGTGATGCAGTCAACACAATCCAGAGGCACCTGGACAGACTGGAGGAATGAGCCCATGCAAACATCATAAAGTTCAACAAGGCCAAGTGCAAAGTGCTGCACATAGGTTGGGGCAATCCCAAGCACAAATACAGGCTGGGTGATGAGTGGATTTGGACCAGCCCTCAGAAGACAGACTTGGGGGTGCTGGTAAATGGAAAGCTGAATATAAGCCAGCAATGTGCACTCACAGCCCAGAAGCCAATTGCATCCTGGGCTTCAGGTGGCCCCTCTGCGATTCAGGTGATTATGCCCCTCTGCTCCTCTCTGTCCAGACCTCACCTGCAACAGTGGGTCCAGCTCTGGAGTCCTCAGCACAGCAGAGACAGGGACCTGCTGGAGTGGGGCCAGAGGAGCCCCAGCGATGCTGGGGGGGGCTGGAACCCCTCTGCTGGGAGCCAGGCTGGGAGAGCTGGAGGGGGTTCAGCCTGCAGAGGAGAAGGCTCTGGGGAGACTTACAGGGGGCCTACAGGAAAGCTGGAGAGGGGCTGTTCATCAGGCAGTGTAGTGATAGGATGAAGGGCAACTGTTTCAAACAGAGAGAGTGGATTTAAGTTAGATATTAGGAAGAAGTTCTTCACTCTGAGGGTGGTGAGACCCTGGCACAGGCTGCTCAGGGAAACTGTGGAAGCTCCATCACTGGATGTGTTCAAGCCCAGGCTGGATGTGGCTTTGAGCAACCTGGTCTGGTGGGAGGTGTCCCTACCTATGGTGGGGGGTTGGAACGAGATGATCTTTAAGGTCCCTTCCAACCCAAACCAGTTGATGATTCTATAATTTTCCTTGGTCTTATGAGAATTTTCCTGCTTGCATAACTTTTAATTTCAGCAACCTCGCTTGCACACACAATACAGGTGTTTCCACTATTCAGTGCTAAGAGATATTATTTTAATTGGACAAGCAGACATTTTACCTTAACTTTTAAAATTCAGCTTCAGTATAGCCCTGCTAGAGAACAGATAAAAATTTATTCCCAAGCTCACAACAGCACAACTTCCCATGGACATGGAATTAGGGGCATCCTGATGTGTTTGAAATGTAATACAGACACCTCTTGGAGCAGAATGTTTTCAGGTGCCAGCGTTAAAAACTCTTTTGTCATGCTGGTTGCAAAACCATTTCCTGCTAGAAAAGCAAAAACAAAGAAACAAAGTGGCTCATTGCCTGCATCAGATTAACCAGTGACCTACTTGAGCAAAGCCAGCCCAAATGGGATGTGCTGATTTGCTAAATGCGTTGACAGAATTTTTACAACACCAGCCTGGTCTCCCCGGGATCACATTAGAAGATCTGAGCTTGGCTCTTTTCCTCTCCAGACTGTATTTGTTTACTGAGCACTTGGTGGGTACCAGCCCTTCTGCTTTTCCTTTAAATAGAACAGCCTCATCTTTGATTTCCAACAGCTAAGGCTTATCACTATGTGCCCAATGTCCAATGACCATGCTCTGCCATAAAGCTCCAGGCCATTTAAGGGAGGTTGTTTCAAAGTACCTTCTCATACCACACCTCCAAAGTCCAAACTCCACTTTGCCTGGCACCCTGATCCTCCCAGCTCTCCTGCCAGCCTGGACTGAGCCGACACTGCATCGCGTTATTCCTAAATTCCTACCCTACATTCCCAACAGTGAGATAACCCAGCAGCAACAGGGACATGCCATGACAGGGATCACAGCCCTTGTACTGGTCTACACTGGTCATGTTCTCCTCAGCCTTGGACTAAGCAAGGACACCTCTGCTGCCGTTCTGAGCTACTGCTGGCTGATGGCTTTTTTCCACCTCCTCCCATAGCAGCCCTACCATGTTTGTGCTCTCTGAGGTATATTTAAGTCCCCTCACTGAGTCCTTTTGCTATGCTGTGTTTGTCACGTGTAGAGCCTTTCTTCCCTGTTACATGGTTTGTGCTTCCCTGGTGTTTCTCCCCTACTTCTGAAGGGAAGGAGAGGGAGGATGTTTGGGACCATCTAGATTCAATCTCTCTGGTTGCCCTCCCTAAGGACAGGCTCAGAGGGTCATATTGGGAAAAAACAAAACAAAAACCCAAAACAAAACCCCACACCCACTGGGAGAAGTGTTTTTCCTGAGATATTTCAGTCTCTCAGCACTTTCACCTTTGTTTGGGACAGCTGCAGAGATGTATAGTTTGGCTTGGGATCTCTTTCCCCTTCACAGACCAGCTTGAGTGTGGCCAAACACCCATGGACACCACATCCCTTTGTCTCAGGCTCTTCTGGTCCCTCTCCTATGACATGTGCACAAGGACTGCGGGCTCCTCTCAGACAACTCCAATAGTAACCAAATTCAAGATCTGCTGGGCACATTGTCTTTGCCTAACTGCATTTTTTGACATCTGTTGAGCATCAGCCACATCCATGCGTCCATCTCCCAAGGGTAGACATCTTTGGCTGCCTCTTAATAACCTGTAGCCTGGCAGGCATTTCCATGGCACCTGACCCCCTCCACCAAGTGTTTCTGTAGCACAAATAAGCTTTGGGATAATCACACTACCAAGGCTGGGGCTCATCCTGCCTGCCTGGTGAAATCCAGGCTGCACCCAACCCCATGCAGAGCCCACCCGGCTGGTCCCTTGGCTGTGGAAAAAACTCCTTCTTTATGGACTGCTGCTCTTTCTCCAGCTGCCTGTGCAGCCCTCAAAGCCAAGGACATCTGATGCCTTGCCGGGAAAGTTTTGTCAGCTTTTTTATCCGATGTTTTATCCTAGCTGAAATAACGGTGTGTTTGCTGCAGTCCTTCTGTCTCCTGACTCCGTAATGGTGTCGGGGAAGGAGCTGAGACGCGGGCTGATTTAGCAAGAGAGTGGAGACAACATGGGGCTGTGAGAAGGACAACGGTCCCTGGCAGAGGCAGGAGAGATGCCATCAGATGGCAGGATCAGGGTGAGAAGAGACAAGGGGAATCTCTAGGGAAAACTGCTTATAAAGTACATCGCTTGTGACTGACGGGCTGGCAGCGTAAAGAGTCTTTAAAAATACAGTGTATGTATCACTGTCAGATCTGCCAGGGTGATTATCCAGCACAGTCATCGAGTCATGCATTGCCCTTTATTGTCTTCGCATGGGTGGATGGGGGCTGTGCTAGCAAATAATTGGATTTACACATATGTGCGCAGGTTCGTGAGCGTCTGTTGACATAAAGGGGTGGAGGGTGACTCTGTAGGAGCAGAAACACTTTGTCGTGCACTCTGTGATCCTGTCAAAAGTGGTAATAATGGAACAGGCTGCATCTGGCAGGCTTTGCTCCATGAGCAGCCGTCTGCTTCCTACTTTGATTTTCATTATGATCATGGGATATTGATACGGTAATAATGCCCAGCTCTGCTATGGGGCCATATATCTGCCTGATGTTTGCAGACACCGAAGGGGACGGTCCCTGCTCTGGGCAGCACGTGATCAAAAGGAGACAAGAGACGTAAGTTGGGGGTTCAGCTGGATGGAGCAGGGTGGTCAGTGCCTGAACATTGTGCAGGAGCGAGCACAAAGTCCATGCCTTTGAGAGAGGCCCATGTAGCCCAAAAATGGGACCAGAAGGATCCGGATGGAGCAAGGACACCCCGATCATGCCATGGCATACAGGTGCTGGGCAGCAAACATCCCCAGTGCAGACAGAAGTGTGTCAGGCGCTGGGAACCACAGAACTGGCAAAGAGCCCCAGCTGAAGTGATGCTGGAGTGGGGCCACGCGCAGTCACAGGAGGGCTGCTTCCCACTTTGCCAGGCACTTTGGGAAGCAACAAAACCACTCAGTTAACTTAAGCTGCTGCAGAGGCCTCAGGGATCACCCCAACCATTTATCACACAGCTTAGATGCATGAAGCAAAGCTGAAGCTCTTGTCAGGAAAGGCTAAGAGAGACGACAACCACTGCAATCACCCATCAGAAAGAAAACACAGGCTCAGCTCCTTCCTGCTACTCTAATCCCTCAGGAGGCAGCAGTAAATCCCAGGATTTGGCTTGTCATGTAAGGTTGCAGCATTTTTTCTTCTTTTTCTTTGTTTCTTAGTAAACAGAGATGACAGACGTTTTGGATAAACAACGTTGCCAGGCTCCCAGTTCCAGGATGTCCACTGTATCCCATTCAGATAACCTGGGCCATTAAAACTCAGACACAAGAAGGCAGGGGCTTGGTGGAGACACTGCAGGTGCTGGGTGAGCTGCACAACTGTCCCCTACGATTGGGCACCATGGAGGTGGGACACGCTCGTGCCCACTCACCTCTGTCTGCTGGTTCAGCTGGAGTCCTGAGCACACATGCCTTGGGTCCCAGGGGCAAGCTCAGATGAAATCACCCAAGCTAACTTTATCAGAGAAAGCAGGCTGGCTGCAGCACACATCAAGGAGCTTCTGGGTAGAGCCTGGCAGCTGACCCATGATCTGCTGGAGCTGCCTGGCTACACCCTGAACCAAATGCTTGGGAATCCGCGAGCCCAGTGATTTTCCTGAGTCATCTGAAAGTCCATATAGCAGCTGCTGCTGAAAAGCAGAAGGGATCATACAGGGGCACAAATGACCAGCAAAATACCCTTCCCTTGAAGTGACTCTGTCCCCATGTGGGTTTTCTTTCACAGTGTGTCTGGAAGGATTTTGTTGCCTTGTGTTCCAAGGCCACTTGAACAAAACTAAGGAGAAACCAACACAAATTCTTGCAAAATGCAGCAACCCAGAGCCAATAAGCTGCCTTCCTGCACGTTAGCTGTGAAAGGGAGCATGGACGCCAAGGATGACCCAGCACTGTGCACTCTGCAACCCTGGGAGGACTTGAGGTATCTGTCTTAAGATACTCTGTTCTGCAAGCCCCAAAACATCCAGCACCATTGCAGGCTTCACAGAAGGCCAGAGCCACAGCTGCCTCTGTAAGTCTGCTTTTAGTTATTTTTAACCAGACCCATCCCACTGACCTCTCATTTTAACCTCTGCTGTCTGCTTAGGGACGTATGTGGGTTTTAAAGCAACACAATCATGTTTTAAACAGCCTAGGAGACAAGGTGAGGAAGAATTTAGCTGCTGTCTTTCCATCTCTTTGAACAGCGGTAACCTCAGATGCCCCCAGAATGTACCTGAAATTCTACACAGTGGTAGATCGCCTGTAAGGGAAATGCTATTTAGTGTCTCAGCCAATGTCTGAAGGCATTTCCTATCAATCATAAAATCAGGGGGGAAAAAAAAAAAAAGAAAAAGAAGCCACAAAAAATGAGTGAGGTGTGGAAAACCAGACACGGCTGTGGCTAGAGGGGTAATGCATCGCTCAGAAGCACCAGGAAAAGTGAATTCTTATTCCCTGTGCAGTCCTAATTCCAGCATCTCCCTGACTTTCGAGTGTTGAACTCTCCAGCCAAGGCAAGTGGTGCTTTGTATGGAGTGCACCTCCACAGAGTCACAAATCTCCACGTGATTAAGCAGGTGAGGTGAGCAATTGGCTTTGCCCCACAGCCCCCTGGAAGCTGAGTGGACTGGCTTACAAGACCCATGAGAGGTACGTGATTTATTTCTAGCCCATTTATGGCTCACATAAAGCTTTAAGATGGAATCAGGCTTAGTATTTTGATTTTCTTGCATTTTATCATGTCTGTACACTGTAACTGTAAATGTTTGGAGTAAGCTCAGCGGGTGTAAATCGGGGTAGCCCCCTGGAAGCTACTGATGCCACGCTGACTTACACCCACCGAGGATTTAGCCAGTTCTCACTTAATGTATGTCCTGTTACACACATTTTTGCTTGTGGTTTTATTAACTGGGATTTGCAAAGTTGACAAAGAAAGAAATGCTATCTGGGGGACAGCAAAGTGCTGCAGCCCCCTGAACCAGCTTGCTGGCTGTGAGCAAGCACAGACCAGAGTACTCCTTGGGAAGAAGAAAGGGGGGGGTGGGGCAGGGAGGAAGACAAAAGTAAGAGGAGACATAGCATGGGGGAAATAAGAGGAGAAAAAAGGTTGGGGGGAGGTAGTAAAGCCCAAAGCAATGGGCTGAAGGAGAAGCTGGGCGAAGCTCAGGTCCCCCAAGCTTTTCCTCATCTCGTCCCCTCTGCCACATTGAACAGAGGGTCCGAATGGCACAGGGCAGTGGGGTCAGGCTGAAGGTGACACAGCCACACTGTGGGGACTGCAGAGAGGGGTTGGAGTGTTTCAGCCTGAAAAACAAATCAGAAACATCAGAAGATGCTTTTTAAAAGGAGATCCCGCTATACCAATCAGACCTTGTCTTCCCTGGACCACAGGCACCCCTTTTCTAATCCTTCTTGCTGAGATCAAGTGCCTCATCCCAAGAGACCCCTACCAGGCGCCAGGTTGTCTGGGGACAGCAAGGGCAGCTTTTTCCTGAGGAAGCTCTGCCAAAAATTAGCCACTAAACTCACTGCTGCTTTGCTGTGCCTCTTCTCTGGTGGTACAGACTGGTGCAGTGCCTGTTCTGCCCTGGGAAGGAGTGACCCACAGCATTGCATATCCAGCCCCTGGAAACATCCCACAGGCTGCAGAGGGGTCTGACCATGGACACAACCTGAGGCATTACCTACAAAGAGAAAGGGGAGCCCTGGCAGGGGGAAGGACAGCAGGGCTACATCAACAGCAGTTACTCAGCCCATGTGTCTTAGCAAAGTCTCTGCTGAGACCCTGCAAAGAAACCCAGAGGCTGAGAAGACTCCTGGTGAGATGCCTTCACCTTCCAGACGTAGGGCAGGATGCAGATACCTCAGAGCCACATTTGCCTACAGGGTGATCACTTTTCACCAAGCTCTCAATGGCTGGAGATATCTGTGCCATCCTGAACCCTTTGGCCAGCCAGTTTCTAGAGGTGATAGGAACACATAGCCCATCTCATCCTCTGGAAAGTCTTTTCAGTAAATCTGTCCCCTTCCCCTGCTCACGGCAAGGTGTGGACCTTGAGTAGGCTGAAATCTCTGTGGTGATTTGGAAGACTCCTAGGGTAGCAAAAGGTCTCAGATGAGCAGCAGATCCACCAGAATCCTCCTGGATGAGGTTTTTGAAGATGCTGATAAATTCTACTGCTAGCAGCAGAACGCGACTGTAATATCAAAACTGGCAAGGTGAGCTGGTCGTACCGTGCCCCGGGCACCAGAACAGAGGTTTCTCTCCTTGACTTTGGCACTGCAGCATGTTGAGCTGCCTAGTTGAATAGGAGTTGCTATCTTTCAAGTAAGAGCTAAAACAGAGGCCCTGTTTCCTCGTGGACATTAAAATAACCAGGATGGGAGTTTTTTTGCAAAAGCAAAGCTGCTGTTTCTGGTTGCCAGCTATTCCAGGCCTGCTATTGAATGCTGTCTGTCTAAATTCCCTCTGCCTTTTCAACTGGATTTGGTGGTCTTCATCTCACCTCTCAGATGAGCAGGTGGAGAAGGGCTCTGTGCCTTGCCTGGGAACGCTTAGCCACCTGACGAAGGGGAAGGTGACGTGCAGTGTTGTACAAAAGAGTATATGCATTTGGAGAACGTGAAAATAAATATTGCTCATAGGAGGCTGGAAAATCAATGGCACAATTTCTACTACAAGGATCTCAGTAGGGAAAGCCTGTCTGCAATCACTTGTGCATGAGTTTCTGAAAGCGGCTACACGGCGCGTGCACATTCCAGTGATTCATCACTATTCCATTACAGAAAAGGAACAGGATCTGTCAAGAAACAAGAAACAAGCTGGAAAAAGTAGAAATAGATCTGGAATCCACCATATGAAGTGCAATCAAAAGCCTTGTCTTGCACAGGAGTGCACCTGAAGCTATACATCCCATGAGCCAAGTATCTTCCATCTCAGCCAGCTCTAGCAACACCTGCCTTGCAGGGGGTGGTGGAGCCTTCTGATGGGCTGGGCTTTGCAGAGTTGCTCAAAAGGACCAGGCACACAAATCTTATGACAGCCCCGTGAGAATAAAGCCCAAGCATGGGCTGTACTCAGGTCTGTCACTTCCAGTACCTGTTTTCTCAGATACTTCTCATTTGATGTCAAGCCTGAAAAACTTTACCCTTTTTCCATATATCAATTTTCTAATATCTAAATAATGTCCTTCCCAATCAACATGAGTTTTTCCAAGATTTCCTGTCTTTGGGGGTAACACCCTGGACAGCAAGACTCTTCTTACATAAGCTGAACTTTCCATTCACATTTTTACACCTGATTTCCCTTCTACTCAATTTCGCTTCTATTTTTTCTCCTCTGCAGGTACTTTCTGTTTCTTACTTAGTACCATGTGCTAAGTATTTCTGGCTGAGCCAGACTGACCCAGACTGACCCACACTGAATGAAATGAGGTGATGGCCACCAAGGAGCAGTGAGAATCCGAACTGAGGGTGAGTACCCCATGTCTTTATTCGTATAAGCTGGTCCAGAATAGAGTCACAACAAGCAAGCTGAGGTCTGCCTCCTCTCTTGGTACTCTTGCTGACCACACCAAGGAAGAGATCACTGTAGTCCTGCCCAGCTGGGCACCCTGCTCCTCTCCATCAGCTCCACTGGCTCCTCTTCATCAGCGACTCTCCAGTCATTATTCCCCTGAGGGAGTCCACAGGCTCTCTGCCTTCACCGTCCCCACCACTGCCCTGGTGTTTGCACCCTCCTTCATCAGCAGCTCACATCCTTGCCAGGACCATGGGACACTATTTCCAAGCACTCAAGAAGTGCTGGTTCACCCCTGGCTGTGCAGAACCTCTTTGAGGCTACAGTCCCTGTGGAAACACAAGATTTTTCTTTCTACCTCTTAAAGATGGCTGATGGGTTTCTGGTTTCCTTCCATCAAAAGCAGCCCATGGATGTGGCGTTGGCCCCCATATCCAAACACATGTGAAAAGAAACACAAGAAATAACCTTTCCACCTATGCAGAACACAGGCAGAGTGACTGCATATTGCTGCTATGGCACAGTGCAACAGCAGAGCAGCAGAAATGCCAGTGCTGGAGAACTGGTCAGCAAACCTCCTGCCAGGTTCCTCCTACTTGGAAGGTCTGCTGGTGTCCACGGGGAATCCTCACACACAAGCAATTTTTCTTATTACTAAAAAAATCATGACAGCATGTCAGGAGCAGCAATGTTTAAATTCCAGGTAGATATAAAACCTCTTGTAAAAGGTGATGAATCCTGGGATGACATCGTAAGTAACTGATGGTGACACCCACATCCCTCACTTCAGACCCGGGTGGTCAGCAGACTTCTGCTGAGTGTGGCATGCTGCCTGGGCTGCCGGGCAGGTGTGGGGGCACAGTGTTTGCAAACACTGTTCTCAGTTTGGACCCACCCAGCAGGAGGGACTGAGAGTTGTTCCTTCCCTCAGCATCTTCTCACCCCGCTCCAGCCGAGCTGTTAGCCCAAGGTTCAGATACTTTATATGAGTCCCCTACACTAATCATGCAATCATAGACTCGTCAGGGCTGGAAGAGACCTTAAAGATCATCCAGTTCCAACCCCCCTGCCACAGGCAGGGACACCTCCCACTAAAGCAGGTTGCTCAGAGCCCCATCCAGCCTGGCCTTCAAAACTTCCAGGGATGGGGCTTCCACC
>JANIJG010010938.1:18049-34134 GCA_024611175.1 Megaceryle torquata | reverse complement strand
CTTCTCTTCTCCACACTGAATAACCCTAAACCTCTCAGTCTGTCCTCACAGGAGAGGTGCTCCAGCCCTCTGATCACGTCCTTCTTTGCACGTCCCAGCGTGTCCCTATCTTTCCTGTAACAGGGGCTCCAGAAATGGACGCAGGACTCCAGGTGGGGTCCCACCAGAGTGGAGTAGAGGAGGAGAATCACCTCCCCCGACCTGCTGGTCACACTCCTCTTGATGCAGCCCAGGATACCCTTCTGGGCTTTCTGGTATGCAAGTGCCAGATGAGCTGCCCAGTGCCAAAAAGTCACAGCCTCTGAAATGCATTTGGCTGTCACAGTGTCCTTTACAGAACTGGGGACTGTGACTGCACCTCATCGTACCTGAGGACCGTGAGGCTTCTTTATGTAGCAACGGTAAAACAAACACTGGTTCTGAACAACATGGGTTAGCACCCTACACATCCTGGAGAGGAGAAGTCCCCAGAGAAAATGCAGAGGTCCACAAAAGCCCACACCTGTTCCAAGTGCCCTGGCATCTCCCTTTTCTTTAGGTCCACCTCCTCCTGCACAGCATCTGGGGCAGGACACGTAACCTTCATATTCTGGACCACAGTAGAGCCGGACATCACCTGTGTATGAGGTGATGCACACACCACACTGTGCTGCCTGCAACATGCCCCTCAGCATGGATCCAGCCCACCCCGGAGAAGAGCTCCAGCACTCCTGCTACGGAGGTGCAGGCAATGCTCCTTTCCAGAGATGCCCAAGGATGGCTGAGCCTGGAGATCCTGAGCTCCCCAGGCCTCTCCTCCAGGTTCAATAACCTTGCATGGAGGAGGAGTCCATCCTTCATGGAGCAGCAGAGATCCTCTCCACCAGCTCACAGGACTGGGCAACAGTGCTGGCACGAAGAGCACTCTTGGTCTTAGCTGCTCAGCACTTAGCAGGAGGCAGCAGCTCAGATTTCAGGGTGACATTTTCCTCATTAGCTGAGGTCTTGGCTGCACTTCAATTGTTAACAAGAGTTCAATGGCCAGAGCTTGCTACATGTAAACGGAGGGAACACGTGCCAAATATCTCACAGCCCCCAGCTTGTGTCTAGCTGTTCCTGCAGGAAACCTGGGACACAGGAATGCTTCAGACTCCTCTGCTGCAGGGCAGGAAAGGAGTAGGGGCTGGTGCTTGGAGGAGAAGCCATGCTGTGAAGCCAACACAGCTCCTGCCTCCAGGAGGCAGAGCAGGAGGGACACTGCACGAGATCTTCCTGCCCTGGAAGCACAGCAGCTCTGATGGCACAGAAAACATGACCTCAGCCTCTCTCCCAGGGAACAGAGGGAAGGTGGCATGGACCTGCTCCAACTGGACCTTTGCAGCTGCCCCAGGTCTGGGCTGAGCCTTGAGGCATCTGCTGAAAGCTGTGGCTCAATGATGATGAGTGCTGATGGGGAAGGTGCACAGCAGCCTTCAGGCTGTGGGTCTGAGCTAAAAGACTCTCTCTTAGACCCACAGGCTTCTGATCTCACATTTGGGAAGATGGGTAAGATCTGAAACACACATGCCTGGATCAGCACATCACCCTAGTCCCAACTCACAGTCAACTCAGTCAGATCACCAGTCCTCACCAGGGTCCTCTGAAAGAGACCAGACCATCCAAGCTATGTCCCAGAGCAGAAAAAGGAGCATTGTCAGAGTATGTCTGTGCCTAATCCACTGACACTCTCAGCTTCAGCCCTCTGCCTTTAACCCTGGGTATCTGCCAGGCACCTGCCTCCTCCATAAACAGCTAATAAAAGTGGCTAATATCCCTAACTCAGAAATAGCCACCAGAACTCACTCTTACTTTCCTGCAGAGGAAGCCAGACCAGGGGACCCAGGCCAGTGGTCTGGTATGTTTTGAGTCCATATGCTCTCTACGAGCACGCAGAACCTGAGCCTCGTATGAGATGCTGCCAAGAAGTGGCAGTAAAAGAAAGGAGAACACAGCAAAAGACATGATACTGCAAATGTGTACGTCCAAGGAGTGCTTTGAACACTGTGCACAGCTCTGGTCAGATCATCTCCAAAATAGAAGAAGAAAAGGTAGAGAGAAAAAAGGCACCGGTGCAGACCACAAAATGGAGCAGACTCTGCTTGGAGCAGCTTAAACAGAACAGGAGCTGTCAGCTTGGGCAAGGTGGTGGAGGTAGATGTGATATCAGTCCATAAAACTGGGAGCGACAAGCAGGCAATGGTTTCTCGGTGTGGTTTACAAGGAGTAGGGGCTGTCACGGAGTGATGAGACAGCAGCCTTAACCAAACAAAAAAAAATAAAATGTAGGTGCAGCACAACATTAACTGGTGGGATTCGGGGCTACAGGATGCTGGGGAAGCAACGGGGACTTTAAAAAGAGATTTGACAAATACAGAGGGTGGGAATATTGATTGCTATTGAAATGATAGTCCAATACTGCACACAGAGAGGCAAGGCTGCTCATGAGCATGGTCTGGGACAGCTGGGACCTCTGCAGTGAGCTCCCTCACCATGATGCTCCTTTTCCCTTGCACTTCTGAAGGAGTCTCAGCAAATCCCATCAGTGCAGGACTGTGGTGCCAGGTCATTCAAACTCCATTTAGCCTGTGCTGTGACCCTGGTGATGGGTCGGTGCCCACAGTCAGTGCTGCCAGGCTCTCAGGACAGCTGGCAAATTTGCCAGAGCTTCCCACCAGCATGAAATTCTCTTCTGAAAAAACAGTGACCGTGAGAAGCAGCAGCTCCCAAATGGGCTGAAATAAAGCCCATGTGCTCTATAAACCGGGTGCTCTGCACACGCTAATGGCTCTGGCAGGAGATTTACAGCCTCCCACTCCACCCGTTCCTGCGGCCTGAGCAGGAGACGTTGGGTCACCTGTTGGGCAATTGCCTCTCACAGACCACAGTGTGCTGCTCTGCCCATGCAGGGGCAGACCCCGGGTGGGGGTGATGGATACAGGACCTGCGTGTATGTGCACGGCAATAGTCCGAGGTGTGAGCAGACGCAGTGTGTGTGCACATGTAAACCTCTCAGTCTGTGTGTGCTGGCGTGAGCAGGCTCCGTGCAGAGCAGGTAGCAAGCTGAACGTTATAAATCCTAGAAGGAGATCACAAAATTAATGTTTTTCATGAGATGCAATTTATAGACCTCTCCCTTGATGTTTTAGGAGGGTGTAAATATAGGAAAGCAGCTCATAACTTAAAGGCAGGAATGTGCTAATTAAGCATGCAAAAGGAATGCTAATTAGGAGACAGTGAGCGGGAAGGGCACAGACAAGGTGTATTCCCAGAAAGCCTCCCTGAATCCCTCCATCCTGCCCTGGAGATGCAGTCACTGCCTGGGGCAGCTGCTCTGGGGTAAGGGGAGCTCCAAGGCCCGTTCACCTCCAGGCTGCTCCAGTCCCACTCAGGAGCAGTCAGGAGGGGATGGGACGCAAGGCACGGCCATGGAGACTGGCAGTCTGGTCTAGGAGGTGGCCAGGCAGGTTAGCATGGAGCACACATCTCGCCGTGATTCATAACAGCCCCTGGGATACCAAAGCCAGAGACGAGAGACTATCTCATGAGGGAAGTTCAAAGCCAAATCCATCACTGGAAGTTCAGCCCTTTCCTCAGCAGCTCCATTTCCAAAGCACCACTACTACATCCAAATTTTGGAGACCCCGAAGCTTTGGGGAAAGGGAGCACAGAAAATCTGAGCTATGTGCAGCATTTTGAAAGGGCTCGGGTCCCCCCCATAGCTGTCCCAAGAAATAAGTGGTTCTGGCAAAGCCTCATAAAAGGTCCCAGCTCCCTCCTGACCTGGAACTCAGCAGGTATCTGGCAGCTCTGAATGAGATGATGTTTCTAGCTGAAATACTGTAAAAAGAGAGCAGGACTCTTTTCCAGATGTTGTAAGACACCTTCTCCCGAGTCACCCAGCTGACTCAAGATAAACACTGAAAGTTTCAGACACCCTTGGTGCCACCCCACCTCCCAGACCCCTCTCCAACCACAGCAGGGTCCTCGCTAACCAAAGTCACAGCAGCACATGATGTGACACCATCCATGCTCCAGGGCAAAGACTGTGGCCCTCCTGCTGCTCCTGAGAGCAAAGGACACATCCCTCCTACAACTGCACCTTGCAAGGACAGACACTCCATATGGGGAAATGCTGTGGAACATCCTCTGTCTTCACATTCCTTTTGCAGCCCCCAAAAGGCTGACCTGGAAGATGGGTCCTTCTCTGAGGGCCGTGGGGATTGCACTGCTGTGGGTGAGTCACAAGCCCCCTGAGCAGCACCAGCTTTGTCCCAAATGGCTGCTGCAGAATGATGAAGAGCTGGTGCAGCTTGTCATGGGAGGAAGAGGGTGGATGGAGGGACTCCCCAGGTGCTGCACTCACAGCTGGCCTCAAATAGTGTCACCTAGAGCAGGACATTGCTGAGCTCTGTCCTAAGGGAGCATCTGTCAGAGGGACAGGGCTGACAAAACGAGGATGGATAATACCAGCCACAACCTGAAACATCTTCCCAGCCTGGCCCCTCTTGCTCCAAATTTTCCCAGGTCACCTTGGATTTGTTCCTTTATTCCGGACAAATGGCCCTGGGGAGTTTTCCTTTGCTGTGTGCTGGGAGTCTGTCCCAGTGTGCTGGCGGCTGCCCATCCCCACAGCAGTGCAAAGAGCCAGCGACATCCACCCCAGCAGGGAGAAGAGATGCAAGGCCACAGCAGGCACCACAGCTGCTCCTGGCTTGTTAAAAGATGGAAGCTCAGAGTTGCAGGAGAACCTGGTCACCTGCTGATTGCACCAGGCTCCCTGTCCTCCGACTAATTACCAGATGAAACTGGTGGTGGCCAAGCGTCCACACACTGAGCTGATCGGCTGTGAGAGCTGATCACAGCCTGGTTAACCTCAAGGGAATAAATGACAGAAGGAGCTGCAATCTCCCAGGATTTCAGAAGTGCTATTCTTTCTTCTATTACAATGTGTGAACAATGGTCAAGTGTCTCACTTCCGCATCCACAGGCCTCCCAAACGAAAGGGATTACAAGTGTATCGTTAATATCACAGCGGCCTGGCAGCAAGTCGACAGATTTAATTTGGTGACAAGATGAGTGGCACCAGAATTCTCCCGTCTCCCCAGAAAATGAAAAATAGGTTCTGCCTGCGACTAGTAAATATTGCTGGTAAGTGAATAAAAATTCAAAAGGGAAAAAGCAATTTTCCTTCTGCTCATATTGTGCTTAGTTCTCAATATACTTCATGCAAGAGGCTCCCCTGGCTGATGGATTCCTCCTAGATTATATCATGCCTTTAAATTTATATGCCCCAGCTCTTTAAAAGACTGTTTGCCAAGGCCTTTGCATTCCGTGTTAGTCTGGTAACTGCTGACATTTGAAAGATGCCATCGAAGACAAATCCAAAATGTTTTTTTAAGTAAGAAAAGGAGACAGACCTAGCAGGTAGAGGGAGATTAAAGCTTTAGTCAACAGCTGAAATCAAAGTTTTCACGAAGTGGTAATGTCAGAAAAAGTTTACAAGGCCTAATAGAGGGCTCACATGTCACAAAAACCCAAATTAAGTTTGTGTTTGTTTTTTTTTTTTCTCCCTCCTGGAACTTCACGTGAATTTTTCAGGGCTCTGGCTCCTCTGAAACAGCAGAGCAGCGACGTAACACGCAGCCCTGTGAGAGCTGGCAAAGGCAGCAGCTCTGCCAGCACCGGGCACAGCAGTCAGGAGGAAGCCTGCTTTGAGCTCAGTCCACATCCCACCAATGAGCAAAGGCAAGTCCCATATGTGGCCACTGAATTTGTATTAATTATCTGCTTAGAAAGGCTGTTATCTGCCATCAAACACCTGAAAAGTACAGCAAACTGTCAGCGCTCTTCATGCTTTGAGTTAATGTCTTTGTAGCCCAAGGCATCACTGCAGTCCTACAAACCATCTTTTGTGGCAGTCGTCTCTGGTGTGGTGCTCCAGCTCTGACATCAGGTTATGCTTCTCCCCAAGGGATATTATGCTGAAGGGCAGAGCCAACAAAGTAGGGCTCTACACCACCCCTCAGCACCTCCACTGAGCCTGTGGGGCTGAGCAGGCAGAGAGCGGGGACAGCATCCTCGCCCTGCCACCGAGGGGTGGTGGGCATCCCCTGGCACAGCTTGCATGGCTTTGCAGACAGGCAACATGAGACTCAACGCACAAGAGTACGCTGGGTACATGTACGACCTGGCTTCGGTGGGCCAAGAGAATGGGCTAGCAGGTAACGAGATGAAGGGGGGGATCATCTGTCCTCAGGTCTGCTGAGGGGAGCAGGGTTGAGCCTGACGTCACAGGAGGCTATGTGGGCAGCTGAGACACTGGCATGGTGGTGTCTCCTTGGGCTTGCATCTGGAGGATGGATGTGGCCCTGTGTCTGCAGCGCCTGTTCCCAAGAGCGGGTGATGTCCAGTCCAGACTGCCCTTTCCCTACCCCTCTGCCATGGGTCAGCCCCATCACCACCACCAAGGAAGATATCTGCCCATCCCCTGCACAGAGCATCTCCACGCGTGTCCCTGTTTCTTGGAGACACCAGCATTTCACCCACTCCCTTAATCCACAGACCATGGGCTTCACCCACCCAACCCAACTATGGCCAAGAGACACCCAAACTTTGTCTCATTCCTCATCCCTCCTCTGCATCAAAGATCTGCCTTCCCAACACATCATATCCTTCCTGGTCACCTCCCTCTCCCACCCCATCCAGCTCACTGGCCCCACAGCAAGAGGGATGAGAGCTGATGACCAGCACCAGGTTGTGCACTGTCATGGGGCTGCCCATACGAACGTCCCCCTGCACCAGAAAGCAGCAGGCAAGATAAATTCAGCTCTGTCTTCACCTCTTTGCTTAATAAAAGGATATCAAAAATAACAATATAATAAAAGGATATAAAAGCAAATCAGGAGCTTTTCACACCTGTGATCTCTACACTGAAAATTGTCACAAGAAGGTGCACTTCTAGCCCTTAACTAAAAACCTCATTAGCACCAGCACTTAATTACTGTTGCTCTCCTGCTTTGGCCTGGGCTGTCCAGTGGAAAATGTTTTTATACTGAAGACAAATGAACCTACTCCAAAACCTACAATTTAAGGAGATATTCCAAATCTGAGTAATGTCTCCTGACCTGGATCTCCATAACAGTTTGACCAGTTTGAGCCAGACTTTGCAAGAAACTTCTGATGAGCTTCCAGGTCACGCTTCACCAGTCTTCAGAGCAATGCAGATGGGTGAAAAGCTAAAAATGGGACCTCCATGGAAACCTGACACTGGTGTTGCAATATATTCTGGTGTCTGTGGGGCAGGACAGTGGATGTCATGGTACAAACTGGTATGAGATAATATCCTAAACACCAGCCCACCACTGTGACTGCCTGAAATCCCTGCAGAGCCAGGTCCCACTTGAACCTCTGGCAGGAGTCCTACACATCCCACTGCACATCTTCTCTTGAGGGGAACACCAGCCCTTCATGCATGGTGGCACTTGCCTCTAATGTGAGCTAATCTCTCCCCTGGGACTGGGGGTGGGGGGAGCACGGGCACCGCTCCACGTGTGGAGCCCACGCTGCCTCTCCCCCTGAATGCAGTCACAGGTTTCCTCCCACCTTCCTGCACCCATCCCCATCAGATAATGAATTCACACTCAGAGCAGTTATTGCCATCCTGGATCTTTATTTAAAAGCAAAAAAAGATCAAGAGAACAGCTCATTGTCAGCATGGAGAGATTAGTGCTGCCGTGCTCTCAGCAATGGCCATCAGTATGCTCCTGCAGAAGAGGTGCTGCGAAATCTTCATTTCTGTATCCATTTATTGTCACTTATTTCAGAAGAGAAATAACTGTGTTACTTGGCTAGAGAGCCACAGGATGGCAAACCCATGTCTGCTGTGACCACGAGACAGCCCTGGCACTGACGAGCGGCGCCTGATCCTAACTGCTTTTAACAAAGCTATTACTTTTAAAACTCAGCCACCCTATTCATGTAATTCCCTATTATGCTCAAAGAGCTGACACTGTAAACACTTCCAGGCTTGGATGATGTCTGCTGAGGGCTGCTGCCTATTCAGCACTTGTCTGCCTCAATTTTCAGAAGGATGGGAAAATTTTGGTCTGGCCTTTGGGGTGAGCAGCTTGCCCTCACCACCCTCCCCAGACTCCTGGCATCAGGGCCTCTGCGCCCAGGGACGGTCAGAGCAGTGATTTACTGCAAGCCGTGGAAGTTTATTTGTCACTTGTCTTGCAGTGCCTTGAATCGCTGATTTCCAGGTGATCGTTTTCCTGCTCTCAGTCTGTGGTGTTTAAGCCGGTGGCAATGTTCATTGCAGACATGGAGAGCCAGCCAAAGGGCTCCGGTGACCTTTCCCAAGCACTCCACAGACTCACTCTGCAGAAGAACCCCCATCTTTGATCTCCAGACAAATACCCCCACAGCGGGGTATGGCAGAGAGCAAGGATGAGCCAGCCCAGCTCCACCAGCAGCCCCCTGACAGCAGCCAGCATGCACGGTCTGGGGCCACTTGAAGAGATACAGCTCTCGGAGCACATTGGAGGCAGGAGAATGGTCCTGTTGAAACACACACAAATTGGTTTAGCCCCAGCATCGGTACCGCAGCAGTCTCGAACCATGCAGGGTGGTGCTTGAAGACAAGCTCAGCCATGTGGGAGAGTAACTGTGAAAGAAAAGGACGGAGATGCTGGACTGCTTGTGTTTTAGCATCAGAGAAACCTGGCCCTGCAGAAGACGTGGGCCTTTGCTCCTTGGAAAAGGTTCAGAATACCTCTAGGAGAGGGACAAAGTTAGAGCCCAAACTAGAAAATGTGGGACAGCCAAGTCAGGGTCACAGCACAGCAGAAGTAACCTCGTAAGCTGTGTACCCAGGACGAGCCCCATCCCAGCTGCCCACAGCACTCTGCAGGATGGTTGTCCTTGGCCAAACTTATGCAGAGCCCAGACGACCCCTCACTCCAGTAAAGGCAGAACCAAAGCACATGGTGGAAACCAGCCCCAGCCACATCAGGGTTAGAAATGGGATGTTTCAACAGAGGACTTGAGGAGTGCTGAGACTCCAGCCCCCGCTGCATGCTGGACCTGCTGGCAGTTTGGAAGGAAGATGATGTACAAGGCTCATACACAATCAAAGGCCTCCTGCTGCCACCCACAGTCCCTGAGGCTCTTCCACTAGCCCCATGGAGCGGACTCTCGTCCCTGCCATGCCAAAGGCAGTGACATGCAGCTGAGTGCACCCGAGGCTGTGCTTGTTGAACTTCTGGACAGCGGTTTCTGGTGCTGCCTAGTTGCTTCTCTGCCAGCAGTTTCTATCCTCCTCCTCCTGGTCCTTTTTGGGCCAGTGAAATGGAGCTGCCCCACTGATGTTTCTTTCCTTCTGCAGCTGGGTAATTGCCAGCGACACTTTTTAAATCACTTTGGGGAGGTTTGATGAAACAAACTAGATGGAAATCAAATTTCAAGTAACTGGTAAGAAATTGAAAAGAAAAATGTTTATGGAACAATTTTCTTTGCTTCCTCGAATGGTGGAAATTGTTACTGTCATTCATAAATTATTAATTTCAATTTGCCCTGTTCTCTTTTCAGGACTGTTGGCTTTCGAGGAGCAGGGGCTCTCACTGGAGGTGTGTTCCCAGTTCTCCAGCTTGCTGGAGATGGGCAGCAACTCTCACCAGTACCAGAACAGGGTGTGTCTGCTTTTTGGAGGGGGTCAGTCCTTCCACATTAGTCCCGAGGGGGCTTTCTACTGCCCACTCTGAAATAGTCAGTCCTGTGAAAAGCAAAGAGCATCTATTGATGCCAAAAACACATGCAAGCTGGGAACAGGTTGGGACCTGTAGTGATTGGAAATCCACCTCTAGAGTGGTTCACTTGGCTGGGAGGTACCCAGCATGAAGGTGGTAGGGAAAGTAATTCCCCAAGTGAAAGTGACTCAAGGAGTCCCGTAATTATCATATTTGCAGAATTACTGGAAACGGAGCACAAAAGGACTCGGAAGAAGCAGAGCCACACTTCTCCCCGGTGCTGCGGCAGACGAATGGACTCACAACCAGAACTGGCTCTCCTGGTGTTACAGCAGAAGAACATGCCCAGCAAGGAGGTGAACTGCAAGCAGAATTGAGCGGGAAGGACAAAACCCTGACAGAAAAATAGGAGTGAAAACAGGGATTTTTTTTTTTCTTAGAGGGTAACTGCCATAATTCCATAATCAAGTAAGAGGATATGTTTGGCCAGATGCCAATCCTCGTCAGTGATGAAGTGGATGCAGCTATTAGAAATAAAAAAAAATAATTAAAAAAAAAGAAAAGCAATGTATAACAAAATGGAGTGTAGAGGGGGAAATATATAACCATTGATTTTGAATTAGATGCTATGAAGTACAGAAAATTGACATGAGAAGCTACACTCATCAGTTAAAAATGCATGACTTAGCGAATGAATGACAGTGAGAAGGGAACTGGGATGCCCTGTGAACAACAACAACAACAAAAAAAGAGCAGTACAGAGGTTTTCTTTATAGAGATGGCCAAACTCCTGATAGGGCAGAAATGCATGAAAAGTTTGTGTCTGTATCACAAGAGGATGCTGAAAAACTCACCAGCCTCTTTAAGTTCAAGGTTGGTGTTAAAAGGCACCAAATGGGGATATGCAACACAATGAGCAGGTCTGAGAAGGTTTCTCAGGAGCACTGAAGGTAAACCTTGGACCACAGTGGAAGCTGGAACTGACCATCCCAAAGGAGAGGGGTGAGTCTGCACCTGAGCATCAGCCATGGGCAAAGCCAAGGGAAAGCGATCCAGGAGTCAGCTGAAAGGAAGATGGAGAATTAATGCCCATCAGTGTGGTTATATGGAAAACAGGTCTTGTCAGCCCTCATTTCATTCACAGAGGAGATTACGTGTGGGGCTGATAGAAGTCGTTGAATAGATGTGGTATAGTTCAGCTTGGGGAATGCGCCTGACTTAGCGCTGCATGACTGATTAAAAATGAACACTCAGCTGCATCAGGGAGAAACACGTGAGACAGGCTGAGACTCGGGTAAGAAGAGCTCAGACAGCAGTCGCTGATGGGGAGCTGTCATTAAATCTGTGTTTCTCATAATGTTTTGTAGCAGGAGGTTTTAAGTAGTCAATATTTTCATCAATGATTCAAACATATGTATTAAAAACCCATTCTTAAAAAAATAAAAATAAAAATTTGTGGCTGATGCAAAGAATGGAGAGATTGATAAATCACACCAAGCTCCCAGCAGAGTGGCTGTGATCACCCAGGAAACTGGACCCGTACCCGTCAGCGCTGTGTTACAGACCAGTGCTTCGTCAGGGAGTCCTACGCGTCTGTACCTGGGGGCTGTGGGTCACCATGAGTGCACACAGGACCCCCTGGGCAGTTCTTGTGTGGGCTGGTGGATAGAGAGGGGAGGGCAGCATTTTCACCTCTGAGGGCAGAATTTTCACCTCTGAGGGCAGAATTTTCACCTCTGAGCACAGTACAGCCAGAAGTGATGTGCATGCTGAATCCAGCCTGCCTGGGCAGACTGGTGGCCGATCAGTGGTTAAATGGATGGAGAAATTAAGGACTTGGAAGAGCTTAACATGTCAAATAAGAAGTCTAAAGGCTGACTTCATAATCCCACATAAACACCTTCCTGTGGAGAAGATACTTGGAGCTTTAACCAATGGAGCAATGTCCTAGTGAGTGGGAGAGGGAAGCAGGTGTCTTCCCCAGGTGTCCACATCTGGGCCAGGATGCTGTCCTGGGGATGCTTGAACTGAGGGCAAGTGACACGTCTCCGTACAAGAGCTGAATGGGTGAAATGTGATTGATTGTGACACGCTGGAGACTGGAGACCAGGAAGCCACAAGGATCCTTGTTTGAACTCGCGTGTCACTTGTTGCTTCTTCCCTACTTGGAGCACCTTGTTTTACAAGGATCCTTGCCCATCAAAGCTTCCCCATTGCCCCAGGATAAACTCCTTGCCTTTATCCCTTAAAGAAAAGCTCTTTCACTGCAGGATAGAGGCCAAAGTCTCACTGTTCATAATTACATTTTTCTCCAAAACAAGACACCTTGTGCAGTGACATACACTCAGGCAAAGCTACCAGCAAGCAGATGGGCAATCTCCTTGTTCACTTGATGAGGGCAGTGGCAGCTGAAGAAAGAGCTGGTCTTGCTGCAGCAGAGCACGGGGCTTGTCGCCCCACACTGTCCCCCCACAGAAGGGCTGCCCCCGCACTCAGAGCATCTGCAAGTGGGGACGTGTCTCCAGAGCCTGCTCCACTCCAGCTGGCACCAGGAACCTCGGTCAATGAAATGCATTCATCAGAGTACAGCAGAACTTAATGTTCCCATCGCAGGATGTGGCATCAGTGACAAACCACCTCTGGAGCCAGGCTGCAGCTCAGAGTGATAGACTGGGTCAGGGATCCATCAGGTCAAAAAAAAAAAAATACCTGGAGGGAATTGTCTGAAGAGCTCGAGAGCAGCAGGAGCTCTGGGACTACCACAGCATTCTGCAAGCCACTCAACATCCTGAAGGCCCACCACACAGGATACTGGTTTGATTAAAAGGAGGGCAGGAGAAACAGCCTGAGAGAAGGGAGAGAGAGCAGGGAGCTGGAAACAGCTCTTCTCACAGCTGGGGTGATACTGGAGAAGACCCGTTTGAAGCAAAGCTTGAGCAAGGAGTAGGGTAGACCTCAGGGGTCTCATAATGGGACACCAGCTTGTGTGCCCCTCTGCCCTGCTTTGCCCTGCCCTGGTCTCCTGGGCACTCCTCTGTTCCCAGAGCCTTTCTGGACTAGCCTGGACCTCCACCACAGCAAAGGGACACTTACAGGTGTCCCTGTGACCAGACAAACCACAAGGACAGTCCATCAGGCATTGCTTCTTCCCAGCTCCTTGATTGTGCTTCTGGCCAGGAGGGTACAGGGACCTTACCATCTCTTGTGACTGGCATTTCCCATCTGCTGGGTCAGTCTCAGGCTGGGCCAAGACCAAAATGCATAAGGGCTGAGGACATGGGCTTGAGAATGAAAACAGCTCCAGATGGAGACAACAAACAGAATTTCCCTGACAACCTGGAAAACAACCTCTCTGTTACAGACAGGGCATTCTGGTGGTCTCTGTTCACAGGGAATCAAATCCACTCACCAAATATTTGCAGAAAGCACTGTTATCAGAGCACTTTTTATCTTCTGAGCTCCCAGCAGCCTTATCTCCCACAGCAAACAATGAACATTCAGAAGAATAACTCTGCTGCAGCCTCCTTCAGATAGCAGCGCCGGCATGCAACAGGTCTCCCAGATTTCCCAGCAAGGGTGGGAGGGTGGCATGGGAAGCTGGTCCCCACCTCCCCATGGAGCAGCATCTCCAGCACTGTCCTCACTGCAGTTCTGACAGGGGCCATCTCCAGGTTTTGCTCAACAGATCTCGCTTCTTCTCCCAGCAGTATCACAACCACTGAGGGAGTTAAACCTGGTGCTGCTTGAAAGCAGCAGCATCTCTAGATGTCCTATTCTGGCCAAGGAGCTTGGGCCCTTTGGGGAAGTTCCAACCATGTAAACTGAAAAGCATCTCAGTGTGGTGGCTCACTGATGGAGTGGAAGAGGTGAGTGGCCTTTAGACAACCATCCTCAGAAAACAAGGTCCTGTGGCAAGGACATGTCCTATGAAGGAAGGTCCATGTGATGCCCCTCCATGGTCGGATAACAAATGTAGATGGTTGAAAACTTCAGATTCGGCTGATGTCACTGTTTGAACCAAACAAATGGAGACACTAGTAGGAACTGACAGAGCCAAACTACTCCTGGAGAACATCAGGTTGAGACAGGAGCATGAAGCCTGGATCAGCTCAGCTGTGAAGAGAGGTTGGGCAGCCTGGGGTGCTTCTTTGGAGAAGGGACAGGCAAGAGGGGCAGGATGATATGATAAATTATCTAGAAAAGAGTGACTGGCAGCATCTATTCTCCCTGCCTCATAATCCAAGGACAATCAGTGACACTGGAAAGCAGAAGCTCCCATGGGGAGAGGCAACATATTCTGGCAGAAGGCTCATGTGGGCCTCCCCAGTACAAAAAGACACTTTGGTCTTGGAATTTATCAAGACTGAAACAAGTCTTGTACACTTACACAGATAACAAGATTATTCACGTGGCACTGAGCACAGCAGCGATTCTGGCAGAGACTCTTTGCCTGCTACCTTGGGAGGAAGCCAGTCTCTAGCTCTCAGGAACCAGAATTAACCCCCACATGCAACCCCTGCTGCTTCACCCTCTACTGCAGCATCTGGTGGTGTCCCCTGAAGCTGATCATCCCTGAAGCTGATGAGGCCCATCAGGTCCATGCCCTGATGCATGTGGTGACCTACAGTTAGCACATTGACCACCTACATAGAGCACGGCCACAGTGAGAGGGGTCCTGCATGTTGTGGAGTACACTGAGCCTGCCTCTGAGTCCTGCATCAGGCTGGGTTTTTGGTCAAAGGCTCCACCCAGATGGAGGATCTGAGAGCAAAGACTTTGAAGTAAATGATGGGGCTTGCTTCTTTGGCAGTGAGAAAACCACGTGGCACCAGAGATAAGCCCCATGGTAGGTGGCTTCTTCATAGAAGTCTGCTCACAGACAAGCCCAGCAGCTCCTAGTAAGGTCCCTTCAGCCCTGCAGCAGGACCACGTGCCTCCCACCTTCCTCACTGAGTGTCCCCATCACACGTGAGCACTTCCATCCCTCTGATGGGAGAAGTCCATCCTGACAGCATGACTGCTTCTTCCCTGGGAAGGTCCATTTAGTGGAGCATTCCCTACCCTAATGCTCCTCACTGCTCCCTGCCCTGAGGTGTGAAAGTGCTTCTGAACATCAGAGGTCTGCAAAAAGCTACCGACAAGTTCCCCTTATTAACTAATCACCTATGAGGCTGCCTTCCTAATGTGTGTGTGGAGGACAGGCACCGTCAGCCTGATCCCTTCTGAAGAGTTGTGGATGATGTGGGTGACAGCCCCCTGGGTCTGCTCACATCCCATCCACGGGCACCGAGGTTTGCTCCAGGCTGGCCAGGAGAAGCAGGAGAAGCACGTAACTGTCAGCAGCAGCACTGGATCTTGAGCACCACGGTGATTGCTCCTGGACAGTGACACACAAGTCAATAAACTCAAATTAAATTACAAAGCCATGACACGCAGCGGGGTCGGTGGCTCCTCTCACAGGCACTGGGCAGGTTAATGGAGGTTCCTCTCCCCGAGCCCTGCAGCGAGGACACGGGACACCAACTGGCACTACCTTCCAGAAAGAAAGGGGAGAGATAAATCCAATGCAGCATGGGCTGGAGAGGCCAGCACTGAAGGTCTGCACCTTCTGAGGAGAAGACGTGGCATTTGCAGGAGGGGGATGCTCAAAGCCTTGTCACACAGAACAGGCTGGAGCTGGAGAGCACCTACAATTGCCATGAAACCCCCGCCAGGGCTGACCACAGGCACAGCAGTGCAAAGAGCTCAGGGCATTCCAGAAGAGGGGATGGAGAGTGGTCACCCTCCTTCTGCTCCATTCCCATGGAGCAGAGACCAGAGAGACCCTTGGGTAAAAAAGCCCCTTCTTTTATCAACAAATGGCACTTTGTTGTTTCACCTGGACTGTCCTTAGCTTAAGGATTTATTTTTCTGGACACTCCTGGCCAAAACCATTTGTTCTTGGTCCTGACCAATCTCTTTTTTCCCTGCTAGCACTAAGCCCCCCAGCAGCAGTGGCCAGATGGCTGCTGGTGATGTCTAATTCCCCAAGTTGGTCTGTGCCCAAGGTTATATTTGTGCCTGCTGACATCCAGTTTGAGGAGTTCCTGAGTCCAGTGGGTCTCCTGGGAAGCAGCTGACCTGTGTCTGCACAGCCCTGGCTCCAAGGCAGGTTTCTCAGCCAGGCTGGGACAGAAGTCTCCAGGCCTGGGGGTGATCCCTTTATCACAGGACAGAATCATAGAATTGTTTTGGTTGGAAAGGACATGGAGTCCAACCATTCCCCCAGCACTGCCAGGGCACCACTGACCCATGGCCCTCAGCACCACAGCTCCACGGGGG